>JARQOC010000011.1:215594871-215705226 GCA_033576535.1 Allobates femoralis | reverse complement strand
GCGGACAACACTTTCTGCATCCTGGCGGGCAGACCCGCATCAGAGAGCGCTCCCAGTGCAGATGGGGAGGCTTGAGACTGGGTGCAGTTTACCGGACCCGAAGACTTTGAGGAGGCTATGCAGGAACTAAGCCACCTGTTGAGTAGTGCACAGTTGTGAGCCGTGAATGCTTGGAGAAGGTCCCGGTTGCAGAAGGCAGCACTACAAGCTCTGGTGCAGGAGCCTCTGGTACCACCAATAGTTGCACCAGTAGAGGAACCAGTTGCAGCAGAGCTAGAGCGAGAACTGGCAGCAGCGCTAGTGTCAGAGTCACCAAGGCAAAGCCAGGTGGCAATACCGGAGCCGTCAGAGGAGCTACCGGCTGCTACACCTGAACTGCCAGAGTTAGCACCGCAGACCAGAGACGACACGACTGAGCCAGACGCCAGTGATGACTCAGCAGAATCTTAGGAGCTGTAGGTGGTAGGGCACATTGGGCCTCCATGAAAGGCTAATATCAGGGAGCCCGATCACGGCCTAGGCGAGAACAGAGTCCAGGACAGACGAGATGACTACTAAACCCAAAGGCAGGCTGAGGAGGAAGAAGAGTGACGGCAACGCAGAGACCAGTTGGCGACTGCAGGAGGAGGCCAACTTGGAAGAGAACGAAGATGAGAAGGACTCTCGCTTCGAACCCGGTAGAGCGGCACCACGGAGTTGTAGTGGACTTTCACCTGCGAACAGGCTGGGGCTTCATCAAGGAGTATGGACTGGAGCAGTAGGTGTTTGTTGGTCAGAGAGACGTGGAGTCATACCTCCTGAAGAGACACCTAGGTCGAGACCTACGCCCCGGTGATGAGGTCGGCTACACCCGATGCATTGGACGGCGAGGTACTTGAGCTCTGTGCTTCAGAGAGCATTGAGAGAAGAGACCCACCATAGACTGAGACACAGAGAAAGGAGAGTAGGGGCACCAACCGTGGCTTGACTGTACTGACCCGACCCTGGAGAAAGAACTGTATCAGAGACTGGCAGGAGAGTACCCGGCGGCCATGTTTAACACCTGAGTAAAAGTAACGAGACAGCAGCTGTGGTGTGAAAGACTTTTATTTGCGGCGACCATCAGCTGCAGAGGCCTCCCGTAACACCAAGAGTACTGTGAACTGAGCGACCAACTGCCAAGGTACGAGCTGGGGAACCACTCCACTGCTCTGGGGAATGCGCTCCGCCTGTGGGGAGCTGGACTATCTAAGCTGCCGGCCACCATCGCCAGAGGTTCTGCAGCAGCGCGGCGTCACGAATACCCCTTTTAACCCCTCAGACTTTCCCTAACATAACCCCCGTTTATTTAAATGACACCGCCAGGGTCACGGGACGGGTCTCGGCCCCCGTCTGTCCCCGTGAAAAGAAGCGAAGAAGAGGTGAAGTAGAACAACGAGTAATCGCTCAGTTCCGAGTCTTCCCCAGCCCTGGAGTGGGCGTGTCATTCATATCTAAAATAAAGTCTTCTCCATTACACAGAGAGTAGTCACGAGTCAGTAGGAGACTGGTGACAGTTTTGAAGCTGTTGTTTTTTTAACATGGTTAACTTCTTAAGTACCAGAAAGGGTTAATGTCAGTTTTCCTTGTTGGTAGCGCTAGACCAACTTGCAATAGTTTATGACCACACCCACCTCCCTTTAAAGGGAATCTGTCAGGTCAAAAATCCATATGTAACTGAAATCATTTTCTAATTCCTCTGGTGCTTCTCTTTCTATTCATGTATTTCTTTTATCCATACTCCTCCCTATCCTGTGTAAACTGCAGAAAAAGAGATTCATTCCATCTGTCAATCACAGTGAGTGATCAACTGCTGCACACCTCCAAGGAAATGAATATTCATGTAGTGACATCACTGCACTGCACACACACTTCAGTGAAATCACTCACAGCGGGGAGGGAGGGCTGTATCCTTCTGTCTGCTCTCCTTGAATGCAGCAAAAAAATGTTCAAATAAACATATAGAATCTCTCACAGAAGCACAGCTTCTGCTCAGAGCAACAAATGAAGGAGATCACCTTACTGAGCTATCAGATATGTGCATGCCATCTCTCCCTCACTCTCCCATCAGAAGCACCATGCAGGACAGGAAAATGAAAATGAAACAAGCAGTGAGGCAGAGCACAGGGGGAAGGGAGGGAATAGCTGTCTGTGAAGGAGTGAATAACAAATGAACATTTACATACTGAGGACTATTCAACAGTAAAAGTAATGGACTGGACTAGTGAAGCAGCTGCCTGCTGGGTGTGAAGGTGCTTATATGCAAGATAAATAAGAGGGTACAGTAATGATTTTTACATATTCTGAAAAGGCTGTTATTCAAGGGTACTATTAGTATCTTACTCAAAAATGACCTAACAGAGTCCCTTTAAGTAGTCAAATGGTCCAACACTTGTTGCCGGTTGTAGTATTGGAGTTCCATTCTGAACTTGCCATCGTGGAGCATGAAGGTCTCCTGTGAACCTGGAGAAGCTGCTGCTCGAGACCTGCTGACCTAACTGTCCTTGTGTCAGATTACATCAGAGGTGGCTTATAGTGTACCCACCAACATTCGCAATAGATTGGCCCTGCGGAGGTGACAGTCAGGGACCAGGCGAGAGAAAGGACTAGGGGAGGTCATGGTGAGACATAGGCAAGTGGCAGGAAGTGTCCCATCCCCGCTTCCTATCAGCAGAGCCTTCCTTCTCTTATCCATCCCGCTGTACCTTTGTGTTGCACCATGCACTGGACATCCCTGCTCCAGCGTAACAGAGTAGAGAAATACAGCCCAGACACATATGTGAGAGAGGATCTATTTTGTTCTACCATGACTCCATTTTGAGTGTATAACACAAAATCAGTGAGGCCAGAGATTGACTGCAAGAGTCACATACGGTATATAGGCAGTGATTGGAGATGGACGACCCGCAGATGTTCGGGTTTGGCGCATCCGCCCAACTTTTTAAAGTCCAGGTTCGGGACTGGATTTACCCAAACTTGAGCCCAAACCCGGAACCCAAACTTTACAGTTATAAAATGACGGCTAGGGGCTGTAAAAGAAAGCAGAATAGTGATTAAATCAGCAGCATTATACTTACCGAGGATCACCCGCTTGTAACACCACTTCCGGGTCCCCCTCATTAACCTCCGGTTTATTCACTGAACTCTGCCTCCGACAGGCAATCACAGGTGCCCACTCTCTGTGACAATGTCTGTGATTAGCTGTTGCACCCCCACCCATTGTTTTGGCATCTGTGATTGGTTGTCATTGGCAACGAACATACCATCCTGAGGGTGTAAAAATAAATAATTAAAAAGATTTTGCGTAGGTGTCCTCTGTATTTTTGATTCTCAGCGTAGATAAAGCAGCCAGCCATTGGCTGCCACCCCCAGCTGCCTGGTTGTACTAGGAGAACCCATTCATTTTTTTTAAATTATTGAAATAAATAATTAACAATGGGCTTTGACTTATTTTTGATTGACAGCCAAGGTAAAACCAGGCAGCTGGGGGTTGGTATTCTCAGCATGGTGAGGACGATAGTTATTGGACCCCACATGCTACAGAATAGCAGCGCAAAGCCAACCCAAGGAATTGGCAAATTCATTAGGAGCGCCAATTCCTTGCATTTTTCCTGGCTCTTCCGATGACCTGGTGTGGTGGCATCAAGAGAATAGAAGCCATTAATGACAGCTGAGTATTGACAGCTGTCATTAAGCCCTGGATTTGTGATGTCAGTAGTCTATGACACCGGTACATTACCAATCTAGTGAGTAAATAGTTAAAATACAACACAGAGAATCCTTTATTGTAAATAAAACACACAGACAACCCTGTTTTACCACTTTATTAACCCCAAACATACCCTTTGATGATAATTCACAGTACAATGTCCCGCGAAGCATCTAAGCTCTGCTACATTGCAGTGAGTACAGGGAGTCATTACAGTGTCCACTCACCGCAAGTAGCGATTTCAGACTGACAGCTGGCTGTGTGAGCTGAGCCATGACATTAAGTGTATATAAAGACGCAGCTAGTGTGGCTCAACTGGAACCTCAGATGAACTCTCCAATGACACCGGTCACACAGCTGGCTGTCAGTGTGAGTGTGCTACTTCTGGTGGTGCTGTAAAATTCTCCTTCGCTCACTGCAATGCAGCAGAGCTCAGATGCTTTGAGGGACATCGTGCTGTCGATTATTGTCGGAGGGTATGTTTGGGGTTAATAAAGTGGTAAAACAGGGCTTTCTGTGTGTTTTATTTAAAATAAAGGATTTTTCTCTTTGTTGTGTTTTTTCTAACTATTTACTCACCGGATTGGTCATGTGCGGGAGTCAGATGCCGGAAATTGCCCATCAATACTCAGCTGTCATTAACTCCTTCTATGACTCAGATGATGATAATGAATTCGCCAATTTCTGGGGTGGCGGCGGGCTGCTATTCTGTAGCCTGGGGGCTCATTAGCTTTGAACCTGACCACACTGAGAATACCGTCCCCAGGCTGCTTGGTTTTACCTTGCCTGGCAATCAAAAATAGGGCAAACCCCACATATATTCTTTTTATTATTATTTATTTAAATAATTTAGAAAAAGTTAACGGGCTCATCCATATTTGTAATTGGCAGGCAAGGTAAAACCAGGCACTGGGTGTAGCAGCATGCAGCTGGTTGCTTTATCTATGTTGAGAATCTAAAATACGGGAGACAACTACGCAAACATTTTTAATCATTTATTTATTTTTACACCCCTATGCAAAAGGTTCATTACTAATGGCAACCAATCACAGATGCCAGCACAATGGATGGTGGTGCAAGAGCCAATCACAGATGCTGTCACAGAGAATGGGCATCTGTGATTGGCTGTTGTTGGAAGAGTCTAGTGAATAAGAGGGACACCGAAGTGCTGGCACAAGCGTGTGATTCTTGGTAACTATAATGCTGCTGTTTTAATTACTGTTTTGCTTTTTTTACAGCCCCCCTAGCTGTACACAAACTCGAACAGTAACACGGACTTCTCAGGCAAGTACGTGTACGGGGTCCATGTCTAAACACTAGGTGTTCGGTACGGGCCCCAAACTTTACAGTTCGTGTTCGCCCATCACTAGCAGTGATGTCTGCAGCCAAGGTAAGCAGAAGACAAGCAAGGAAGAATCGGGGACAAAGCACAGGAACAATGGAAATATGATCAATTTTGACACCCCTTTAACCCCTTCATGACCCAGCCTATTTTGACCCTAAAGACCTTGGCCTTTTTTGCAATTCTGACCAGTGTCCCTTTATGAGGTTATATCTCTGGAACGCTTCAACCGATCCTAGCGATTCTGAGATTGTTTTTTCGTGACATATTGGGCTTCATGCTAGTGTTAAATTTAAGTCGATAATTTTTGCGTTTATTTGTGAAAAAATCAAAAATATGGCAAAAATTTTGAAAATTTCACAATTTTCACATTTTTAATTTTTTTTTCTGATAAACCAGAGAGGTATGTGACAGAAAAAAGTTATTAAATAATATTTCCCACATGTCTACTTCACATCAGCACAATTTTGGAAAAAAAAAATTTTTTTGTTAGGACGTTATAAGAGTTCAAAGTTCATGAGCAATTTTTCATTTTTCAACCAAAATTTACAAAACCATTTTTTTTAGTGACCACATCACATTTGAAGTCCTTTTGAGGGGTGTACATGACAGAAAACACCCAAAAGTGACACCATTCCAAAAACTGCACCCCTCAAGCTACTCAAAACTGCATTCGAGAAGATTATTAACCCTTCAGGTGCTTCACAAGAACTAAAGCAAAGTGGAAACAAAAAATGGATATTTTAATTTTTTTATCAAAAATGTTCTTTTAGCCTCAATTCTTTCATTTTCACATGGGCAACAGGATAAAATGGATCTTAAAATGTGTTGTGCAAATTCTCCCGAGTACATCGATACCTCATATGTGGTCATAAACCACTGTTTGGGCGCACGGCAGGGCTCAGAAGTGAAGGAGCGCAATTTGACTTTTGGAGCTAATTTTACATTCAAAAAGTGAAATTGCGCTCCTTCCCTTCTGACCCCTGCCGTGCGCCCAAACAGTGGTTTATGACCACATATGAGGTATCGGTGTACTCAGGAGAAATTGCCCAACAAATTTTAGGATGAATTTTATGCTGTTGCCATGTGAAAACGAAAAAATTTAGGCTAAAAGAAAATTTTTGTGAAAAAAAAAGTACTATTTCATTTTCACAGATCAATTTGTAAAGCACCTGGGGGTTCAATATGCTCACTACCCATCTAGATATGTTCCCTGGGGGGTCTAGTTTCCAAAATGGGGTCACTTGTGGGGGAGCTCCAATGTTTAGGCACGCAGGGGCTCTCCAAACGCGACATGGTGTCCGCTAACAATTTGAATAAAAATCAGCTCAAATTGTTAGCTGTAACCATGTTGTGTTTAGTGAGCCCCTGTGTGCCTAAACATTGGGGCTCCCCCACAAGTGACCCCATTTTGGAAACTAGACCCCCCAAGGAACGTATCTAGATGCATAGTGAGCACTTTGAACCCCCAGGTGCTTCACAAATTCATCCATAAAAATGAAAAAAGCACTTTTTTTTCCACAAAAAATTCTTTTTTCATTATTATGGATCAATTTGTGAAGCACCTGGGGGTTGAAAGTGCTCACTATGCATCTAGATACGTTCCTTTGGGGGTCTAGTTTCCAAAATGGGGTCACTTGTGGGGGAGCTCCAATGTGGAGACGCACAGGGGCTCTCCAAACGCGACATGGTGTCCGCTAACAATTTGAATGCAAAATGAGCTCAAATTGTTAGCGGACACCATGTTGCGTTTGGAGAGCCCCTGTGCGTCTCCACATAGGAGCTCATCCACAAGTGACCCCATTTTGGAAACTAGACCCCCAAGGGAACGTATCTAGATGCATAGTGAGCACTTTGAACCCCCAGGTGCTTCACAAATTAATCTGTAAAAATGAAAAAGTACTTTTTTTCCGCAAAAATCTTTTTTTTTCAATAATTTGTGAAGCACCGGGGGTTCAATATGCTCACTACCCATCTAGATATGTTCCCTGGGGGGTCTAGTTTCCAAAATGGGGTCACTTGTGGGGGAGCTCCAATGTGGAGACGCACAGGGGCTCTCCAAACACGACATGGTGTCCGCTAACAATTTGAATGCAAAATGAGCTCAAATTGTTAGCGGACACCATGTTGCGTTTGGTGAGCCCCTGTGTGCCTAAATATTGGAGCTCCCCCACAAGTGACCCCATTTTGGAAACTAGACCCCCCAGGGAACGTATCTAGATGCATAGTGAGTACTTTGAACCCCCAGGTGCTTCACAAATTCATCCATAAAAATGAAAAAGCCCTTTTTTTTTCCACAAAAATTTCTTTTTTCATTATTACGGACCAATTTTGTGAAGCACCTGGGGGTTCAAAGTGCTCACTATGCAGCTAGATATGTTCCCTGGGGGGTCTAGTTTCCAAAATGGGGTCACTTGTGGGGGAGCTCCAATGTGGAGACGCACAGGGGCTCTCCAAACACGACATGGTGTCTGCTAACAATTTGAATGCAAAATGAGCTCAAATTGTTAGCGGACACCATGTCGCGTTTGGTGAGCCCCTGTGTGCCTAAACATTGGAGCTCCCCCACAAGTGACCCCATTTTGGAAACTAGACCCCCCAGGGAACGTATCTAGATGCATAGTGAGCACTTTGAACCCCCAGGTGCTTCACAAATTGATCTGTAAAAATGAAAAAGTACTTGTTTTCCGCAAAAACAATTTTTTTCCATTAATTTGTGAAGCACCTGGGGGGTCAATATGCTCACTATCCATCTAGATAAGTTCCCTGGGGGGGTCTAGTTTCCAAAATGGGGTCACTTGTGGGGGAGCTCCAATGTTTAGGCACACAGGGGCTCTCCAAAAGCGACATGGTGTCCGCTAACAATTTGAATAAAAATCAGCTCAAATTGTTAGCTGTCACCATGTTGCGTTTGGTGAGCCCCTGTGTGCCTAAACATTGGGGCTCCGCAACAAGTGACCCCATTTTGGAAACTAGACCCCCCAGGGAACGTATCTAGATGCATAGTGAGTACTTTGAACCCCCAGGTGCTTCACAAATTCATCCATAAAAATGAAAAAGCACTTTTTTTTCCACAAAAATTTCTTTTTTCATTATTACGGACCAATTTGTGAAGTACCTGGGGGTTCAAAGTGCTCACTATGCAGCTAGATATGTTCCCTGGGGGGTTTAGTTTCCAAAATGGGGTCACTTGTGGGGGAGCTCCAATGTTTAGGCACACAGGGGCTCTCCATATGCGACATGGTGTCCGCTAACAATTGGAATTGTTAGCGGACACCATGTCACGTTTGGTGAGCCCCTGTGTGCCTAAACATTGGGGCTCCCCACAAGTGACCCCATTTTGTAAACTAGACACCCCAAGGAATGTATCTAGATGCATAGTGTGCACTTTGAACCTCCAGGTGCTTCACAAATTGATCTGTAAAAATGAAAAAATACTTTTTTTGTGGAAAAAAAGTACTTTTTTATTTTTATGGATCAATTTGTGAAGCACTTGGGGGTTCAAAGTGCTCACTATGCATCTAGGTACGTTCCTTGGGGGGTCTAGTTTCCAAAATGGGGTCACTTGTGGGGGAGCTCCAATGTGTAGGCACACAGGGGCTCTCCATACGCAACCTGGTGTTTGCCAACAATTGGAATTGTTAGCGGACACCAGGTCGCGTATGGAGAGCCCCTGTGTGCCTAAACATTGGAGCTCCCCCACAAGTGACCCCATTTTGGAAACTAGACCCCCCAGGGAACATATCTAGATGCACAGTGAGCACTTTGAACCACCATGTGCTTCACAAATTGAGACGTATAAATGAATAAAGAAACTTTATGTGAAAAAACATACTAGTCTAGTAGTTGCAATTCGCAGCATAGGGGACCCATGGGGCTCTGTCATATTTTTGGTCCAGCCAGGTACAACTTGGCAGCTACGGACTGCCACCAGGCCCCAGCTGCCTCGTCATACCTGGCTGGAACCAAAAATACAGCGAAGCCTATTTTTTTTTTTATTTCTAGAAATATTTTTAGAAAAAAAATGACATAGGGCTCCGCCATATTTTTGGTCCAGCCAGGTACAACTTGGCAGCTACGGACTGCCACCAGGCCCCAGCTGCCTCGTCATACCTGGCTGGAACCAAAAATACAGCGAAGCCTATTTTTTTTTTTATTTCTAGAAATATTTCTAGAAAAAAAATGACATAGGGCTCCGCCATATTTTTGGTCCAGCCAGGTACAACTTGGCAGCTACGGACTGCCACCAGCCCCAGCTGCCTCGTCATACCTGGCTGGAACCAAAAATACAGCGAAGCCTATTTTTTTTTTTATTTCTAGAAATATTTTTAGAAAAAAAATGACATAGGGCTCCGCCATATTTTTGGTCCAGCCAGGTACAACTTGGCAGCTACGGACTGCCACCAGCCCCCAGCTGCCTCGTCATACCTGGCTGGAACCAAAAATACAGCGAAGCCTATTTTTTTTTTATTTCTAGAAATATTTCTAGAAAAAAAATGACATAGGGCTCCGCCATATTTTTGGTCCAGCCAGGTACAACTTGGCAGCTACGGACTGCCACCCACCCCCAGCTGCCTCGTCATACCTGGCTGGAACCAAAAATACAGCGAAGCCTATTTTTTTTTTATTTCTAGAAATATTTCTAGAAAAAAAAATTACGTGGGGCTCCGCCATATTTTTGGTCCAGCCAGGTACAACTAGGCAGCTGGGGGCTGGAATCCTCAGCATAGAGAGGCCCAAGCGTTCTGGGCCCCCCATGCTGCGAATTGCAGCCCGCAGCCGCCCCAGAAAATGGCGCATTCATTGAAGCGCCATTTTCTGGCGCTGTACCCACGCTCTTCCAGTTGCCCTGGTGCCGGTGGCTAACTGGGTAATAAAGGGGTTAATGCCAGCTTTTTATTGGCAGCTGGCACTAAGCCCGAGATTCATAATATAGGGCCAATGTTAGACCCGCCATTAGGAATCTCTAGTACAGTAAATAGTCAATAAATACACACAGAGAAAAATCTTTTTATTTGAAAAAAAAACAGACACAATTCGGACTCCATCTTTATTATAAAAAGATCCGACGTAGTCCACAACGAAGGTCCCACGACGCTCGATCGCTCCGACGTAGTCCACAACGAAGGTCCCACGACTCTCGATCACCTTTGCTTTCAGATCGCTACTCTGGAGCCCGATCCGCCAGCATGGTGATCGAGCTGCATCGGGCTGCAGAAAGTGATCTGACACCCGGGCGCAGTGACCCATTATGTGCATCACTGCGCCTGGGCTGCCAGATCACTTTCCGCAGCTCGATCCCCATGCATGGGGATCGAGCTGCGGAAAGCGATCTGGCAGCACAGGCGCATTGACCCACTATGTGCATCACTGCGTCGGGCTGTCAGATTGCTTTCTGCAGCTCGATGCCCATGCAGGGAGATCGGGCTGCAGAGCAGCGATCTAAGAGCCTGGGCGCAGTGACCCACTATGTACATCACTGCGCCTGGGCTGCCAGATCGCTTTCCGCAGCTCGATCCCCATGCATGGGGATCGAGCTGCGGAAAGCGATCTGGCAGCACAGGCGCATTGACCCACTATGTGCATCACTGCGTCGGGCTGTCAGATTGCTTTCTGCAGTTCGATGCCCATGCAGGGAGATCGGGCTGCAGAGCAGCGATCTAAGAGCC
Organism: Allobates femoralis; assembly: GCA_033576535.1. Taxonomy (NCBI): domain Eukaryota; kingdom Metazoa; phylum Chordata; class Amphibia; order Anura; family Aromobatidae; genus Allobates; species Allobates femoralis. The sequence goes on along the minus strand of JARQOC010000011.1, from coordinate 215,694,488 downwards.
TGGGCGCAGTGACCCACTATGTGCATCACTGCGCCTGGGCTGCAGATCGCTTTCCGCAGCTCGATCCCCATGCATGGGGATCGAGCTGCGGAAAGCGATCTGGCAGCACAGGCGCATTGACCCACTATGTGCATCACTGCGTCCGGGCTGTCAGATTGCTTTCTGCAGTTCGATGCCCATGCAGGGAGATGGGCTGCAGAGCAGCAATCTAAGAGCTGGTCGCAGTGACCCACTATGTGCATCACTGCGCCGGCTGTTAGATAGCTTTCTGCAGCTCGATCCCATGCATGGGATCGAGCTGCGGAAAGCGATCTGGCAGCCCAGTGCGCAGTGATGCACATAAGTGGGTCACTTGCGCCGGGGTGTCAGATCACTTTCTGCAGCTAGATCCTCAGAATCCAGCTGTAGGAAGTGATCTGACAGATCCAGTACAGTGATCCACAGTGATCACATAAGGGTCACTGTGGATCACTGTGCTGGATCTGTCGGATCACTTCCTACAGCTGGATCCTCAGGATCCAGCTGTAGAAAGTGATCTGACAGATCCAGTACAGTGATCCACAGTGATCACATAATGGTCACTGTGGATCACTGTGCTGGATCTGTCAGATCACTTCCTACAGCTGGATCCTCAGGATCCAGCTGTAGAAAGTGATCTGACAGATCCAGTACAGTGATCCACAGTGATCACATAATGGTCACTGTGGATCACTGTGCTGGATCTGTCAGATCACTTCCTACAGCTGGATCCTCAGGATCCAGCTGTAGAAAGTGATCTGACAGATCCAGTACAGTGATCCACAGTGATCACATAATGGTCACTGTGGATCACTGTGATGGATCTGTCAGATCACTTCCTACAGCTGGATCCTCAGGATCTAGCTGTAGAAGTCATCTGACAGCTCCAGCACAGAGCTGTCAGATGCGAGCGGCCGGGAGAAGAGGAGGAGGAGCGGGACGCAGCCGTGCACCGGGTGCAGGATGGAGCGCGATCGCCGGAGGGGTGAGTGGGAGAAGCGATCGCCGCTCCGGTGGTCGGGGGGGGCAGGCAGGGGGAAGAGGGGGGGTGACAGGGGATGGGGGGGCACTCACAGGAAGCGGGGGCAGGCAGGAGCAGGCGGGCGGCAGGAAGAGGAAGCCCGCGGTAGGGACAGGAAGCGGGCGCAGGGACAGGAAGCGGGGGGGGGGGGGGGGTGTAAGAAAGATGAAGAGGGGGCAGGATAGAGAGGTGGGGGACAGGGGGGCACTTAGAGGATGCCAGGGTAGCAGATCGGAGGGTAGGGAGAGCAGGAGCAGGCAGGGAAGCATGACAGGCGCGGTGATTTTCACTTTCACTTTTGAGCGCCAATCACCGCGCCTGTAGCCGGGGGGGTGGGGGTGGGGGCAAATCGACCCCCCATGGGGTGTTGTACAACACCCCATGTACCTGCAGGCCGAATGACAGGTCAGTGAGACCCTCACTCGGCCTGCAGGAGCCCGATCAATCCATGGCCCACCCCCTGGGCCAAGGGTCGGGAACGAACTTGTTTCCATGGCCCAAACGGTGGGCCAAGGGTCGTGAAGGGGTTAAGGATTCCTTTCTGCTATCACCCCTATTGATGCCAGCTTACTGGGCCCCATATCGTGTAAACTCAATGCTTTGCTAGACCTCGAAGCACATGTCCAATTACCATATATGATATTTAATCCCAGATGACTTACGACCAGTCTTGGCAAATGTCTCTTCTCATTTGGCCCATAAATTCCTGGAGGCCGCAATACACAGGTAAGAAGTTTACCTCCTCCTTTAAGAACACAGAAAAATGTACATGATCAGGAAATTTACAGAGTTAATTATTATTTTCTTTTTAATCTCTGATTGCCTTATAAAGGCTAAAAACATAAAGGTTTCCCAGCTATGTACTGTGTAATGGATGTGTCTGACCATACAGGGACATGGTCTGATCATACCACATCTCCTGTGCTGAGATAATGTTATATATGTGTCCCTGCTATGTACTGTGTAATGGATGTGTCTGACCATACAGGGACATGGTCTGATCATACCACATCTCCTGTGCTGAGATAATCTTATATATGTGTCCCTGCTATGTACTGTGTAATGGCTGTGTCAAATGGCTGTTGCTTCCTCCCCTTCCCGGGAGATGTTGTATGATCAGACCATGTCTCTCTATGGTCAGACACAGCCATTACACAGTACATAGGAGGGACACATATATAAGATTATCTTAGCACAGAAATTGTGGTATGACCAGACCATGTCCCTGTACGGTGACACATCCATTACACAGTACATAGCAGGGACACATATATAAGATTATCTCAGTACAGGAGATGTGGTATGATCAGATCATGTCCCTGTACAGTCAGACACATCCATTACACAGTGCATAGCAGGGACACATATATAAGATTATCTCAGCCCAGGAGATGTGGTATGACCAGACTATGTCCCTGTACGGTCAGACACATCCATTACACAGTACATAGCAGGGACACATATATAAGATTATCTCAGCACAGGAGTTGTGGTATGACCAGACCATGCCCCTCTACGGTCAGACACATCCATTACACAGTACATAGGGACACATATATATAAGATTATCTGAGCACAGGAGATGTGGTATGATCAGGCCATGTCCCTGTACAGTCAGACACATCCATTACACAGTACATAGCAGGGACACATATATAAGATTATCTCTGCACAGGAACATTTTTTAAAACATCACTTGTGGAAATTATTATTATTCCAAGATCTATTGATTAAAATCAACTTTAAAATTAACTTAGTGGAGAAACCCCTTTATGTTGTGAAAGATTTGAATTGGTACAAACTGAGGAGTGAAGAATCCTGAGATTTCTTGGTATTAAAACTTTGAGCCTTATACAGGGATCTAGGCTTTGCTTTAGGCTGGCTTCACACTGCAGTTTTTCACTGATCAGTGTCCATCAGTGTTTGGGCACCAAAGATGAGAACTATAGAATATAATTGCTGAGGTAAGGAGCATAGAGGGAGGGGTCCTTTAAGTATCCCATGGCCCTTGGGTATTGGTTGATGAAGAAAGACTAAAGACCCCGTTACACCTGGCGACATCGCCGCCGATTACATAGGCGACGTATGGGCGTGGCCTATCAGCGGCGACATCTCCCCTGCGTCGCCTCATGTAAAGGGGCGATGTCGGCGGCTCTGACAGCTCGCCTGGTTTCACATCAGGGATGTGAAACCAGGCAGCCGATCTGGGGCGATGTGCACACATCGCCCCATGTAAACGGCCGCCGGTGAGCTGACAGGCGATGGGAGCCATAGGCTCCCATTGTCCTGCATCGCCGCTGGGGTTTTGAGAAACCCCGGTAGCGATGCCGCTTCTCAGCTCGCCGGCCCATCGCCGAGATGTCTCCCGTGTAAACGGGGGCGGCGATGCTGGCGGGGCGCCAAAAATGTGCGAGCACCCCCAGTCGCCGCCAACATCTCCGGCGGCGTCGGCAGGTGTAACAGGGCCTTAAGGTTTGCCTTACTCTCTTCTGGGTATAATTCTACCTCCTGTAGGTGGCGCTAAGATGCCAGCTTTACTTCCTCTGGGCAGTAGGACAATTTGCATACCTTTTTTCCCAGGGAGCATTGCCCTGCCGATAGGTGTCTATGTCACCGTGGTGCTCTCCACATTGTGGGTATAATACACTGTACGCTTTTTCACCCTTCCAGTTTTGTCAGCAGCAGAATACTTGCATCAGTGCCGCAACTTGTGCATAGATATCAGGTGAAGCGAGATCTTACTGTAACATGTCCCCGGCTAAATTTATCCCAGTCTCACCTGGGCACCTTGTATCACGTTGCACTTTACATTAATTTGTTGTACAGTGGCATTTCTAACCTTATCGCTGCTCTGAGCGCTTAAGTGCTGAACTGACTCCGCGGCTATGGAAATGTCTGGGGTCCGTCATGAATTATTCCAGCTCAGTGTATCGGGTGACTGATAGAAGGTCTTGAGCTGACAAAACAATTAGAGGCAATCGTGCCGACTGCAAGTAGCTCAACTTATAACGTCACTTTCTACTCAATTTAGAGAAGCAATCAGAAATGTATGATCACTGATCAGCTGAGTGATATTGAGGGGTTTAAAAGCATACTGTAACCCAAAGTAGAGCGAGAAGCAAAATTGTCTGAGTCAGCAGGTACCTGATCTAAGGTAGAGATGATCTCCCGCCCTTTGGAAAATCTCATCTGATGGTCAAATTATGCAGAATAGACTTGAGAAATAAGATTACCCTTGTCCAGCGGCCACTTGAGTCGAGCGTGGCAGCTGGGTCAGAACCCTGTGAACCTCCTATTACCTGCGACATCCCCAGCGGCAGCACCTCTTCTGATTAAGCTGATGCAAAATCATGAGTGTATCTAACCACAGCATAATGATTTAATAGCAGTTTACTAATCAGACGATGTGGCTGGTAGTCCATGGCCACTGGACCAGTGTCTTGCAAATCTATTTGCTCAATTGAAAGGCTAGTGTCACGTCGCCTTTGGACTTGGCGACTGGTGTTCCTGCCCCGGCCCTGGGAGGCACCGGGTTCCTTTGGCTGGTGATGCCGGTGATAGGAGGGCCATGTCCTCATATGGACACCTGCCTCTGTCACTGGCATCACCGTGTTTCTCCTGTGGTTGATGTTGATTACAGAAGACAGGTTCCTGCAGAGACGTCACGTCTGGTAGGCGCAGGCTTCGTTCTTCTATCAGAAGTGGGGTGGTTGGTGCCAGTCATGTATCACCATCTGGCCTGGTTGTAGGGGCGTCAGGATGAGGTCATTAGGCTGTGAGTTCCAGCCTATGAGAGGGAACCGTGCCCTCCAGATACCTTGGAGCCTGTCCTCAGGCCGCCAGATATAGTCTTGGTTTCCCCAGTGATCTAGGGTATAATTTGCTATTTTGACTCTGACCTTTGCCTGGATTCTTGACCCTTCTACAGCATGCTGATTTTGTACCTTAGCTGCCCTCCCGGTTTTGACTCAGACTCCTGACTACGTTTTCGGGTCCTGATTTAATACTCCCTTCATGGCGACCTCCCTGCTCCGGTCTGCTGCTCATCATAGGCAGCTACCTCCAGGGCTCTGCTGTAATTCCAGATCCCTGTATAGTGGTAAAGGGTCTCGGGTCTGCCTTACCAGCAGCTCAGCCTCGCAGTGGATAGTTGTCACTGCCAGGGTCACACGATCGTAGGGTCTCTCTTCCAAGATAATCGGGTCAATTATGCTAATGACAATCGATCAAACTCTGATCCAAGTTTCCTCAGAGTGTCAGCATAATGCGATCCGATTCTCTTGGATGAGAGGATCAGGGCACACTGTGAGGAGAAGATGGAGAACACAATGTCTCCATCTTCTCCATTGTGTAAGTCCGTGAAAATCATAATGCACTCCGATGATTGTAATACACCTGTAGACTTGAATGGGTGACTGGCATCTGATTTTAGAGTGAATCAGACATTACTGTAGCACTGCCCCTTGAATAACATTGGTCCGTATCCTAACATATAAAGCATCAGCTAGTACTCTTCCGATATACACAGTAGTGTGAGGAACCCTTATGCCGAGACCTCATTTTCTATCCTTATTACCTCTATGAAATGGTGTCCTGGTGCTCCCTATCCTCTATAGAAATAGTTGGTCATTGTCATATTGAGTCTGGGCCTATAATTCCTCCACATGATACCGACAATGTACTCTACTCTGATGGCTATATGATTGCCATGTCAGTTTGTTACTTGCTTGAGCTCCCACCCACAGTGGACAAACTCCCCCTTCTAGTGGACAAAACCCTAAATATATATTAAAATGCAACTTACCGTAATAGTTTATAAAGCCTTTACAAAAGTCAATTGGTCAAATTCTTATAGCAATGACTTTGTTTAAAGTGCACCTATCTAGTCATAGGTACTTAGTTCAGTTTCCACTTACAGGGTGGAAGGTTTACCTTTAAGTGGCGACTCATTAGCTGCCAGGATCATTTGATCGGCAATGGTTTTCGTTTTGGAATAATAGTCCAGTTGCTGAAAAAAAGAAGAACAAACAATATATGTATTGGGAGGAAAGTGACAGATATTATTTTATATAATTTATTTTAACGTGACATGAAATTCATCTGACGGAAAAGGTGTGAGCTAGGGAAATGGTGCCTGAACTAGATCTTATTTTGAGTTTTTAATGACTTTCTTACAATATTACTTAAGATATAAGCCTATATGGAGATTTGGACCCAGATCCCAGTCATCACATTTAGGTTTTTTATTCAGCCCCATAACCCCTAGTCATGCCATGTGACTTTACTAACATTGTGAAGCAATGGCTCATGTTAAGAGCTCACCAGGTCCTGTAATAGGAGGCACGGTTGTAATAAGTTACGGTAGTTCATGACATTTCTCCCCTCCTAAATATTCCATTATCCACTTTCAGAGGCATTAATGAGGAGTGGAAGGAACGGCAGCAACTCAGCCCCGAAGTGGGGACCACAGAAAGTTACAGAGCAGGGGGCTGAGTGCTGAGGAGAAGAGGGCAGAAAAGTCACCAACGCTCTGCTGACCCCACAACTGCAGAGTCCAGACCTACTAGGGCATAAGCACAAAAAGCGTGCACCAGAAGCTTCATGACCTGGACTGCCATGGCTGAGCGGTATACAAGTCTTAGGCTACTTTCACATCTGTGGTTTTCAAATCCGGCAGAATTCCACCTACTTTAAAAAATATCAGATCCATCAACATTGCGTTAGTGACCTATTGACTTCCGGAAATGTGCGTGGTCTTCCAGTTGCATCTTTTTTCTGCCGCATCCAAACAAATTCAGCATTTTAATCACTTTTGAATGCACATTTAATAGTGTTTTTTTTCTATCTGGCATCTGGCACACCTTCTGAGCAGTTTGAGCACTGAAAAAACGGATTTGACAAAAACGCAGATGTTAAAGTACCCTTACATCACCAAGCACAATGCCAAGCGTCAGATGGAGTGATGTAAAGCTGTCAACACTGGATTCTGGAGCAATGGAAATGTTTTCTGTCTGTGGAGTGATAAATCATGTTTCTCTATCTGGCATCTGGTGGACAATTCTGGATTTGGTAAATGCCAGAAGAACGTTGACTGCCCGACTTTGCCTGATTTTCTACAATCGGCACACTGCAAGAGGGATACAAGAAGTGCAAATAGGGTCTTATCTTAACGACACAATGATTAGGGAGAACCTTGAGAAGTTGTATGACACACAACTACTGTAGTTTGTAATACACAAGACAGCTGCTGCAGGATCTACTGTCCACGTGTACTGCGTGGTGACCAAATGAATCCAAAAAATAAACCAGCCAACCCTATGGTTGGTTTTCTGATGAAGGAGCGAGGATAGCGCTCAGAAACATGTAGAATAAAGCCACCATTGTTCGTTATAGTCCTGTGGTCCTTTCATCACCCGGCAGCGTGGATCACACACACACTTTATTTCCCTGATTTACTAGAATTGTATACTTCCAAATTTGTGAAACATTTTGTCATGCTGGGTGTAGGGAGACACCCAGCGCTGGATGACGACAGAGGGGGGTAGGGGTCCCTGATGCTAAGGGCAAAAAGGGGGGATGGTGACCCCTAGAACAACCAGCGTTGACACCTGGCTCTCCTAACGTCCCTAAACAGTTTCCGCATCTGTCGCCGTCAGGATACCTACTCCCTGACTGTTCCTGGACTACCACTACACAGGGATCAGAGCGGGTGATCACTAGTCAGCCCGGCTAGCAACTAGAGAAACACACAAGGGAAACAAACAAAGAGGGAAGAGATACACTTAGCTTTAGCAGATCCAGCAGCAAACCAACAGACTCCAGGAAACACTGCTTTGAGCTAGGATGCAACCAGGAGCACCTGAACAGCTATCACCAGCAATGCATTCTGGAGTCAAGGGGAATATATAGGCAACTCAAGGTAAGGAATCAGCTGGGTGACCTCCTAGTGACCTCCAGATTTAACTAAAAGGGGAATGCCTCTTAAAGCAACAGAGACATTTTCTTAGGATTTTGACTGTTTGGCCAAACACTGGAACCTTCGGCGAGTGGCCTCTACAGTCTCATTTGTGCCTCCTGACACACTCGTGACATATTTTGGGGATACCCTCTCCTGTTCCAGCTTGGCTGTACCCCAGTGCACAAAGTAAGCTTCATATGGGCATTGTTGGGTCAGGTTAGGCTACACAGTCTTGATTTCAACATCATCTACCATCCTTGAGATGAACTAAAAAACGGAGACTGTGAGCCCGGCTGGCTCCATTATCAGTATCTGACATCCCGAATGAGCAAAGTTCCAACATGCTTTAAAATCTTGAAAAAAGTATTCCCAAACAAATGGAAACTGTTACAAGAGCAATGAGATGAGTGACGCCATATTAATGCCTCTCAGCTGGTCAGTTGTATAAAGTGAGCCGCTTTTCATCACAGAATATCCTTGAATTGTTTCTGAAAAATCTGAAGTTTGTTCAATCTGGGCCTTTTGACCACTTTGCACCTATGCATAACCAAACCTCCTAGAGACAACAGCAACATAATCTTATCTATCTAGTGATGTGTAGAAAAGGAACAGAGAAACAATCACACATACAGTCTACCAAACGTTAGACGTTTACTAGAGATACCAAAAAAGTCAAAAACACCCAAAAACCATCTGCTCTTATAAGTTACTCATACACTTTATCCACTTTTTTTCTGCTCTAATTTTAAATACAAAAAAGGTTAAAATCACATTTCTATGATGTAGATATTACCTTTTCCAAAGGATAATAGGTTGTGGTTTCCTCATCGCCTTCCTCTATGTAGTTTCCGCCAAACACCACATTTACAGTACTTGTGTATATAAGCCTGGGGATGTTTCTGTCTATGCAAACTGGAAGGAAAAATTAAAATATTACAATCCCATAGATACATGAAATTTCTGGGTAAAGCATTAATATTTTTGTCATTTTTGGGGGGCTAGGTTATAGGGAAGGTATACTATGACATACATACATGTCCATTGCTGAAATTTAACTGAATAGCTGCAAGTATTGTAAGAATCAGTTCCTAATTATTGTTATTATTTGCACCTGTATGTTGGTTTCAACACATGTATATATGTTTTCTGTTTTATCTATGACTAAGGGTGCTCGAAACGCGGCAGTCTGCTGTTCCCCATGTGGGTATTTTAATATGAAGAATAAAGACTGATTTTATCTTGTGATCCAAGCACTTTTGCCTGTGATTTACTTTAGTTTTTCTGCTGTTGGATATATTTCCCTGCTGGTCAAAAAGGTGTAAAAGGACATGTGTGCAATTATAAATCGCAGACATTGACCACAAGGAATAACTGACTTTGCTTGGTATGACTCGCCTACTTTGAAAACATAATATGAAAGGATCAAGCACTGGAGAAGGACATTATGGTAGGAAAAATAGAAGGAACAAGGCAAAGAGAAAGACCAGCAATCCAATGGCTTGATACTATCAAAATAATGGTGGAGAAGACCCTGGTGGACCTATCTAGGATTGGAGAAGAACATGGTGGACGCATCTAGGATTGGAGAAGACCCTGGTGGACTCATCTAGGATTGGAGAAGACCCTGGTGAACATATCTAGGCTTGGAGAGGACACTGGTGGACCTATCTAGAATTGGAGATGACCATGGTGGACCCATCTAGGATTGGAGAAGGCCCTGGTGGACCTATCTAGGATTGGAGAAGATCCTGGTGAACATATCTAGGCTTGGAGAGGACACTGGTGGATCTATCTAGGATTGGAAAAGACCCTGGTGGACCTATCTACGATTGAAGAAGACCGTGGTGGACCTATCTAGGATTTGAGAAGATCCTGGTGAACATATCTAGGTTTGGAGAAGACACTGGTGGACCTATCTAGGATTGGAAAAGACCCTGGTGGACCTATCAAGGATTGGAGAAGACCCTGGTTGACCCATCTAGGATTGGAGAAGACCCTGATGAACCTATCTAGGATTGGAGAAGACCCTGGTGGACCTATTTAGGTTTGGAGAAGACCCTGGTGGACCTATCTAGGATTGGAGAAGACCCTGGTGGACCTATCTAGGATTGGAGAAGATCCTGGTGAACATATCTAGGTTTGGAGAAGACACTGGTGGACCTATCTATGCTGCACAAGATCAATGTCCATCCATCAAGTCGCCATGAGCATCAAAACAGCTTGTCCCTCCCCTGCTTTCTCGAAATTTGCTTACTTTACCACCATGATAATGAATTATAACAGTAACTTACCATCAATGACAACTTGGGTGCCTCCAATGTTTATGGATTCAATTTGTTTCTTATGCAGCTAAAACATAGAAAAATATTAAAAGGTTGACATTTTAACATATATTTTTGAAACTGATAGTTTCTGTTTCTTAAATATTATAGGAAGGCCCATTCACAATATTTAGCCAGTGTAAAGGCGCCCTGCTTTATACAGTAATACTGTATGTGGACTCCCTATGCATTCACTTAAAAAATTCAATTTTTACACATGTAAAAACTAATAAAATTATAAAGCTAAAGAAAATTAGATACGTAATGCTGAAGTTTAGCATTAAATCAAGTGAGCAAGTTTTATTCCAAGTGAACACAAACATATTTTTGGTCAAAGTGCGGTCTGTGAAAAAATGGGCAGCGCTAACATAATGGAGTGTGGGAGTGCATTGCCTCCATTACTATAAAGAATACTCTGTACCCATGGGAGCTATAGTGGAAGCATAACTGTATAGTACATTAATGTAGCCGTGTACTGGCGGCCCTCTAGGGGCCAGCGTGAAGACTGCTCCCTCATTAGTCAAGAGTTAATAATGAGAGTGACTGGTGGTCTTGGTGTGTGGGGCTTAGTCTATACAAAGAAGTTGATACGGTAATTAGACAAGAGCGTCCCCAGTAGGAGAGAAAGGATTCACAGGAACTACGGACAATGTACTATTTTGGCCTTCACCACTGATCCTTGTGGTTGAAGTACATAACGTTGGCATGGACATGAAGGAACGGGTCATTTCTGTACTGGCAGTGGGAAATGGTGTCCTAAAAAGGAACCCATATCGTTTATGCAAGTAGGTCCCTACAGGGATTAAGGGTTTGGAGCCAGAGCGGACACAAGGAGCACACAGCCAAAGGCCCGTATGTCGAACATAGTGGGCATGAACCTGGAGGTACTAAAACGTGGGGAGCTGACTGCAACAAGAGAAAAACTGTAAATATTCCCAAGACTGTAACGTTCAAGAAATGTGCCCATGTTTCATGAGATCGTTTGAGTAAAGAACTCTTGTTTGATAAGATTGACTCTCTGTGTACTTTGACTCATATAGAGGGTAACAACAAATTGCACTTTTCGGTTGAGAGGCCGGCCAGGGTGCGCGATGCTGTGGGCCTGACAGAGCTGCTCCTCGGCCTGGGTCCAGACTTGAGGCACACTACCCGCAGACTGTAGCCCCCTCAACATTATTACCATGTTCAATGGTGCGGTGCAAATAAGTGATTTTTTTACAAACTCAATCTGTACGTGTGTCTGATGAGACTTACCCATTCTAGACCATGCGTGTGCAAAAAAATAAGAAAAAAAGAGAATCCATACGGAGCATACAGCATAGCTGTCACATGTAGGGTAACTGGAGGTGGTTCTCTAGAGAGAAGCTAAAAGGGAGGCCCTGGCGATAGGGAGAGAGCCTGCCTAGGTCTCCTCCTCATTATTCTGGTGCGGTCTGCCATGGTACGTCAACTGACCTCAACATCTGTACCCACATAGGACAGCGTGTTTGATCCTCTGCATGGTTTCCCCAAGCCTCCCATTACAGCGGAGTCCACCAAGTACAGGAAGATGTGAAAAAGTGACTGCAAAGGTCTCCACCAAAATAATGTGGGACGGACTGCCTCAAAACAGTATAAACAGATTTGGTTTACAAATCGGTAGCATTGACAAATATACATTTTCTTTCGGTGAAGAACCCCTTTTTCTTTTCGGTGAAGAACCCCTTTGTTCTTTCGGTGAAGAACCCCTTTGTTCTTTCGGTGAAGAACCCCTTTGTTCTTCGTAAGAACCCTTTTCTTTCGGTGAAGAACCCCTTTGTTCTTTCGGTGAAGAAACCCCTTTATTCTTTCGGTGAAGAACCCCTTTTATTCTTTCGGTGAAGAACCCCTTTATTCTTTCGGTGAAGAACCCCTTTGTTTCTTTACGTGGTGACCAAAAAATTCCATTTAACTTTACATACATAAAAACATCGATGAGAAATAAATGTAAAAAAAATGTTGATATAGAAAATTATCTTTTACCCACTTGTTGATATCCCGACATTCCGAAGGAAGCTGCATGGAAAACACAGTCAACTCCTTCACAAACGTTGTACAGCGCCTCATAATCCCGGATGTCCCCCTGTAATACAAACAAGGCTTTATGGCTATAAGGCTTCTCTGGTCTTCATAAAGATTTAAGGTGGTAAATGAGATATTTGGATTCACCTGTATGAATGTAGCACGAATTGGAATATCCCGGTCCGGCTTGTGTACATCAAATAAAATAACACTGTAGCCCAATTTGGTCAGAGCTAGTCCAAGGTTTTGTCCCACATAGCCTGCTCCACCAGTGACCAGCACTTTAGTTATCTCCCATGGGCCTGGGTGTGCACTTGGCATACAGGAAATTCTGCTTTGATGGGGCACCACACCATTGGTTCGGACAGTTCTTAGGGGCAGAGCGTTTCTTAGACATTCCGAACACATTTCTTCCTTTTCAATATGGTTTCTTAGGTCTTCAAGTTCACATACATACTTGGTTTCTCTCATGATGGACTCCGTTTAACCTGAGAGTAAAAATCGTACAAAAAAAGACTAAGTAACATTTTTAAATTTGCGTATTAACATAACCTAATACAAATTTAAGTTTACCGAACAGGAATCAGTAATATGAAGCGAGACCGAGAAAGCTGGAAACCCTAACCTTACGCTAAACTATTTGTTTTGGATAGACTGACATTCTTTTCACAGACATAAATAAACATAAAATATCTAATATAACTTGAGAAAAAAAAAGACCCAAGTTACTAGATTTGAAATAATATTTTTTTACAATTATGTACTTGCACTCCAATGGTGCTTCTCATCAAGATCGGCGAGCTAACCAGCAGAGGAGCTCAGTGGGACAATATACAGTACAGACCAAAAGTTTGGACACACCTTCTCATTCAAAGAGTTTTCTTTATTTTCATGACTATGAAAATTGTAGATTCACACTGAAGGTATCAAAACTATGAATTAGCACATGTGGAATTATATACTTAACAAAAAAGTGTGAAATAACTGAAAATATGTCTTATATTCTAGGTTCTTCATAGTAGCCACCTTTTGCTGTGATTACTGCTTTGCACACTCTTGGCATTTTCTTGATGAGCTTCAAGAGGTAGTCACCGGAAATGGTTTTCACTTCACAGGTGTGCCTGTCAGGTTTAATAAGTGGGATTTCTTGCCTTATAAATGGGGTTGGGACCATCAGTTGTGTTGTACAGAAGTCTGGTGGATACACAGCTGATAGTCCTACTGAATAGACTGTTAGAAACTGTATTATGGCAAGAAAAAAGAAGCTAAGTAAAGAAAAACAAGTGGCCATCATTACTTTAAGAAATGAAGGTCAGTCAGTCCGAAAAATTGGGAAAACTTTGAAAGTGTCCCCAAGTGCAGTTGCAAAAACCATCTAGTGCTACAAAGAAACTGGCTCACATGAGGACCACCCCAGGAAAGGAAGACCAAGAGTCACCTCTGCTGTGGAGGATAAGTTCATCCGAGTCACCAGCCTCAGAAATCGCAGGTTAACAGCAGCTCAGATTAGAGACCAGGTCAATGCCACACAGAGATCTAGCAGCAGACACATCTCTACAACAACTGTTAAGAGGAGACTTTGTGCAGCAGGCCTTCATGGTAAAATAGCAGCTAGGAAACCACTGCTAAGGACATGCAACAAGCAGAAGAGACTTGTTTGGGATAAAGAACACAAGGAATGGTCATTAGACCAGTGGAAATCTGTGCTTTGGTCTGATGAGTCTAAATTTGAGATCTTTGGTCCCAACCACTGTGTCTTTGTGTGATGCAGAAAAGGTGAACGGATGGACTCTACATGCCTGGTTCCCACCATGAAGCATGGAGGAGGAGGTGTGATGGTGATGGGGTGCTAAACCAGGTGACCTGGCCTCCACAGTCACCAGACCTGAACACAATCGAGATGGTTTGGGGTGAGCTGGACCGCAAAGTGAAGGCAAAAGGGCCAACAAGTGCTAAGCATCTCTGGGAACTCCTTCAAGACTGTTGGAAGAACATTTCCGGTGACTACGTCTTGAAGCTCATCAAGAGAATGCCAAGAGTGTGCAAAGCAGTAATAATAGCAAAAAGGTGGCTACTTTGAAGAACCTAGAATATAAGACATATTTTCAGTTGCTTCACACTATTTTGGTAAGTATATAATTCCACATGTGTTAATTCATAGTTTTGATGCCTTCAGTGTCTACAATTTTCATAGTCATGGAAATACATAAAAATCTTGAATGAGAAGGTGTGTCCAAACTTTTGGTCTGTACTGTACTTCTGTCTGTTCTCATTAAGTTGTAGACTGGAACAACCCTCCATCTATTGCAGATCCTAGTTACATTCCTAGATGAGTCAATCACTTTCCCCCTCAAATCTAGATTTCATGCTTACTGATAGTAGAGATACTGGAATTCGGGATTTACCATGATGAGCTAATATTTAAAAGGTATGAAATGAATAGGAATCTCATTATATGCATAGAGGTGACATATAGCGCTTGGCTATCTTTACCAGTCCCATAGACTTAGAATATAATTGGGTTATGCTTACCTGCCCCTCCATGTAAATGGAGCAACATATGACCCACATTCTCACATTATCTAAGAAGAGCATAATGTAGTGACAGAGACACCAAATCCAGCAATATGTCATTACTGGGTTGCTTGCTATAGAGTAAACCTGCTGTCATGTAGTCCTTCATATTCATGAGCTCAGTAACCCCGCCACTACCACTGATTGGCAGATTCTGCCTATGCACAGTGTACACCGAAAGCTGTCAATCAGTGGTGTGGGTAGGGTTATACAAAAATAAGCATTCAGAGATCTGGTAGATCTGCAGCAGATAAAAAAAAAAGTGATTTTATCAATTAAACAACACTAGAATAATTCAAGTAGTACTAGATTTTGTCCACATGTGTGGGGTTCTTCTTGCTGGTGACGTTAACTGTTTCGTAATATATAATTAATTTGTGCGAACCATTTTGAGATAGAGGGAGAGGTAGTGGTCTTCCGAGGAGCTGTAATGCACAGTGAGAGAGATAGAAAATTGATGACATATTCAATACCTAAGTAAATATATTTCTAAAGGTGGTATTGACATAAATCTCACCAGATGTCGGCAACGACCCATCCAATCCACACAAGAAATCAAACCAGAGATGTCCATAAATTAAGTTATGTGTGATAATGAGAAATGACACAGGTAAAAAAGTATAGAACACATGAAGAGAGAGAAGTGCAAAAAGTCATGGATGAGTTATGACACTAGCTCAGCTGAAATCTATCAGCAATTATAAAGAAATCCTGCCACTTAGTGAAAATATCAGCTGGTAGCTGATTCATCTGAAGTCCTATAAGAAGGTGTCTCATTACCATGGTGCCACACAAGAAACATCTCTTGATGGGTAAAACCAGTGAGCTGTCTCAAGACATTCACACTCTTATTGTTGCAAAACATACTGATGGCATTGGTTACAGGAGAATTACTAAACTACTGAAGGTTCTATTGAACACTGTTGGGGCCATAATCCAGAAGTGGAAAGTGGAAAGAACATAATTTCACCATGAACTAGCCACAACCAGGTGCAATATTTCAGACAGAGGAGTGAAAACAATTATCAGATGAGTTGTCCAAAAGCAAAGAACCACCTGTATAGAGCATCAAAAAGCACTCAACCTCCATGGCCTCTATGCACATTCACCACGTAAGACTCCATTGCTGAAAACTATGTTCAAGAGTGTATAAAAGTTTGGAAAAAACACTAGGACAAAACATCCTTTTGCAGAGTGCAGCAGAGCCCTTTTAGGGAGTGTGGCGCCCCGCAACGAGTGCGTCACAAGAGGGTATTGCAGCCATAAATGCAGCCGCAATATTCTCTGACACAGCAGTGACCTGGTTAACTTAGAAATCCAACCCTGCATGCATCACCTAGAACAGAGGGCCAATCCTAGGTCCTGGTGGGTGGAGTGCTACGGAAGTGTGTAGGAGAACAGACCCTTAGTCTAGTGAGTAACAAGAGAGAAGGGATCTAGAACTTGACCTGAGCAGTCTAGAACTTGGAGAGGAGCGGGGGCTCCGCACCCCGTGCAGCCCCCGGGCCGTCACCGGTCGGTTGTCAGCACCTGAGGCCTTAACAACCGGGATTGGGCATCGTAACCACGGGTTCCCAAAAGACTCCCGTGCCCACAACTTCGCAGCCGGTTCACTGGTACCGAAGCTGGCAGCAGTTCACCTCTGCTACGCGAACCAGAAACGTGGAGGAGCAGCTTCACAGGAGCACCCCACCACCAGCCAACTTCCAGTCGTCTAACCAGCGGTGTACCCACTGAGGGATCCAAGGCTCCCCAAAACATCCACAACGTACATCTTGGATAGGGCATTGAAGCAGCCTCCCCGTACCCGATCTGGTATTCCTGGGCGACACTGGCAATCACTTAGTTAGAATGGAGGAACACTGCGGATTTCTAAGGGACACCATCACTGCTGAGTCCACCCGGTCCACTACCCGTGAACTGTATACCATGTACTGCCTGCTGGTTACAGTAAAGACCCGTTGCAGAGACTTTCTGTGTCCGTGCTTCCTTATGAACTGTCCGTCCGCACTACAAGGTAACCGCAGCTGCCGCACAACACCTTAAGCAGCTCCAGCCTCCAGGGATCACCGCTCAGCCTGTGGGGAGCGTTCCATGTTGCTGCTGTCCATTCCCCGGAGGTTCCGCAGCGTCGATTACCGAACTACTCATAGGTGGCGTCACGAATAAATTAAAAACCCCTTTAATCTGTTCCCTACAAGACGTCTTCAACACTTTTGATCTGCACTACTCCGGGCCCCACTACCGGCAGGCGCGGTCCACCCGTGACAAGGAGGAAGGAAGCATCGCCTGTCTAAACCGGAGTCCCGGCCACGGTGAGTCAGGGAGTCTGTCCTGTGTGGTGTATATACGTAGTGCTGGGCAGCCTGCCTGATCTAACAGTATGGGCGTGATCAATAGGCTGTCTACAGACACTTTACATAGCACGTACAGTTGTGGCCAAAAGTATTGACACCCCTGCAATTCTGTCAGATAATACTCAGTTTCTTCCTGAAAATGATTGCAACCACAAATTCTTTGGTATTATTATCTTCATTTAATTTGTCTTCAATGAAAAAACACAAAAGAGAATGAAGCAAAAAGCAAAACATTGATCATTTCACACAAAGCTCCAAAAATGGGCCAGACAAAAGTATTGGCACCCTCAGCCTAATACTTGGTTGAACAACCTTTAGCCAAAATAACTGCGATCAACCGCTTCCGGTAACCATCAATGAGTTTCTTACAATCCTTTGCTGGAATTTTAGACCATTCTTCTTTGGCAAACTGCTCTACTTTTGTCTCATCTGACCAGAGGACATTCTTCCAAAATGTTGTAGCCTTTCTCATGTAAGTTTTGGCAAACTCCAGCCTGGCTTTTTTATGTCTCGGGGTAAGAAGTGAGGTCTTTCCGGGTATCCTACCATACAGTCCCTTTTCATTCAGACGCCGACGGATAGTACAGGTTGACACTGCTGTACCCTCGGACTGCAGGGCAGCTTGAACTTGTTTGGATGTTAGTCGAGGTTCTTTATCCACCATCCGCACAATCTTGCGTTGAAATCTCTCGGCAATTTTTCTTTTCCGTCCACATCTAGGGAGATTAGCCACAGTGCCATGGGATTTAAACTTCTTGATGACACTGCGCACGGTAGACTCAGGAACATTCAGGTCTTTGGAGATGGACTTGTAGCCTTGAGATTGCTCATGCTTCCTTACAATTTGGTTTCTCAAGTCCTCAGACAGTTCTTTGGTCTTCTTTCTTTTCTTCATGCTCAATGTGGTACACACAAGGACACAGGACAGAAGTTGAGTCAACTTTAATCCATGTCAACTGGCTGCAAGTGTGATTTAGTTATTGCCAACACCTGTTAGGTGCCACAGGTAAGTTACAGGTGCTGTTAATTACACAAATTAGAGAAGCATCACATGATTTTTCTAACAGTGCCAATACTTTTGTCCACCCCCTTTTTTATGTTTGGTGTGGAATTATATCCAATTTAGCTTTAGGACAATTCTTTTTGTGTTTTTTCATTGAAGACAAATTAAATGAAGATAATAATACTAAAGAATTTGTGATTGCAATCATTTTCAGGAAGAAACTGAGTATTATCTGACAGAATTGCAGGGGTGTCAATACTTTTGGCCACAACTGTACCTGTGTGACTGACGCCCTATGGAAACCTTGTGCATATAAATACCACCAATCACCTCCCCCATGTCATGGCAGGTTGAGAGTGATTGCTGCATGGGTATTGTGCCTTGTGTTGCCTTTCATGGAGTCCTGCTGCATCCTCCTGAGTGTGATGGATATAAGACCTTGGCTGTTTGTTGTTAAGCATTTAAAGTTTGCTTAACTGTGAAATACTTGGAGACTATGGTTTGGTTATTTGAGAACAAAATTGAGCTCTTTGGGTGCCATAATACACACCATGTTTGGAGGCCAAAAGATACTGCATTTCACCCCCAAAACACCTGGTCAACAGTGAAGTTTGGAGGTGGGAACATCATGGTGTGGGGCTGTTTTTCAGCATACAGCACTGACAAACTTCATGTAATTGAAGGAAGGATGAATGGACAAATGTCCCTACACATTCTTGATAAAAATCTTCTGCCATCTACCAGGATGATGAAGCTAACATGAGGGTAGTATTTCACAAGAACAATAATCCCAAACACACAGCCAAGGAAACTCTCAATTGGTTTCGGAGAAAGATGCTGCTGTGATGAGGCAGAAAGAGACTCCTTTGGAAGACACCGTCCTGTAAGTTTGGAGGAAATCCTATATACTTCCCAAAATATGTGTTTGATGACTACAGGACCAAAACATGTGAAGCAAGGATCCTTTCCCAAAGCTACAGAACCAGTACTATATTATAGTAGTTGAGGGATATAATTCCTGTAAAACGGTCACACTAGGTCCCACCTTGTTAAAGGTTTATAATAATTTCTTGGTGTCTGGAGGCTGGAGGAGATGGAGGTTTTATGTGCTACTAAAAGAATTTTGACCTTCTCTTCAGGTGTCCATGACACCTGAAGGTCCCTTTCCTATTTTGACAGCTAGGGAGAGATAGAGTCATCAGGAGGATCTTCAAGATGTTGATAGATCTGAAAGGTCGAACATAGAACTGAGTTCTGAGATGAGCATAGAGATTCAATGGTGGTCAGAGGGTGTCTGGTCCATATCAATGGGGGAAGAGATTGTGGAAGGTGAGTCAATTGTGAGGCTTCAGGAGGATCTTCAAGCCTTCGATAGATCTGCAAGAGCAAACAAACAACTGGGCTCTGAGATGAGCGCAGAGATTCAAAGGTGGTCAGAGGGTGTCTGGTCCATGTCAAAGGGGGAAGAAATTGTAGAAAGTGGGTCAATTGTGAGGCTTCAGGAGGATCTTCAAGATATTGATAAGTCTGCAAGAGCCATTATAGAACTGGACTTTGAAATGAGCACGGAGATTCACAGGCAGTCAAAAAGTTAATTGTGAGGTTTCAAGAGGATCTTCAAGATATAGATCTGCAAGAGCGAACAAACAACTGGGTTCTGAGATGAGCGCAGAGATTCAAAGGCAGTCAGAGGGCGTCTGGTCCATGTCAAGGGAGGAAGAGATTGTGTGGCGCCCCTGCGTACAGGGTGGACACAAGAGGGAACTGCACTCAAGCAGAGGGTAGTCAGCTAACACAAAAGCACCCCAAAACACACCCACAGAATACAACACCCAACCTGGAGCCCGGAACTTTAGGCGGGCAAGGGGTGGTAGGGTTTAGAAGGAAGTGGGTGGGACAGAGTCAAGGTGACAGCACAGGGATAAAAGGGAAAAACTAGGAAGTAGCAGTAGTAGGCCAGAGGGTGCCGAGCAGTAAAGACCAGGACTAGGCCAGTACAACTGGGCCAGAGAGGAAAAGGCAGCATTGCCAGGGAAAGACTTTGAGGTGGAGAATCCCTTTTGGTGCAGAAGTCACACTGGTAGGAAAGAGCCTGGTGGTTCCCTAGTGCAGCAGGGACATTGGAGGCTAGGCCAATACCAGAGAGCTGGCTCTGAGGCGAGTGGAGTTTCAAGCCCAAATCCCAGACATCCCAGCGGGGAGATGCAGGATCCATGTCTGACTTCCTAACTCAGTTCTATGAGACACAGCAGCGTATAAGGGCTCAAAAACACTAAACCCAGTGATAGGGTCACAGTAAAAGAACCCGTGCTGCCTGTCATACGGCCCACAAGAACCAGAGAAAGAAGGCCTGAAAGGAGTCAGAAAGAGGGGATATGACTGGAAGGAAGGCTTGACTGCAGGAGGGGTACCAGCAAAGAGTAAACTGTGTGTGAACTGTGAACTGTACTGAGAAGTTGTGAAGAATTCAAGTGAAACCCGGTGAACCATGCCAGAGTCTCCAGTGTTTGCTTCCTTGCATGTTAAACTGTTATTTACCCTGTCAGGATTAGCTCGACCCACGGCGGGCTCATCCATCTGGCTGCAGCACTAACCATCCTCCTGGCAGAAGCAAGGAGCAGCGGTGGTCCCCATTGACCACAACCCATGGGTGGCGCTCACTACTATCCCTGTAAATAACCCCTTTACTTGTGGGCTCGGGACATGGTCTGGACCAAGACCACCGTGATAACCCCCGTGATACCCCGGTTCGGCACCGAGTACCCCGTCTCAGTGGGCTCAACAATTGTAGAAAGTGGGTCAATTGTGAGGCTTCAAGAGGATCTTCAAGCCTTTGATAGATCTGCAAGACCGAACAAAGAACTGGGCTCTGAGATGCGTACAGAGATTAAATGGCGGTCAGAGGATGTCTGGTCCATGTCAAGGGGATGAAGAGATTGTAGAAAGTGGGTCAATTGTGAGGTTTCAGGAGGATCTTCAAGCCTTCGATAGATCTGCAAGAGTGAACAAAGAACTGGGCTCTGAGATGAGCGCAGAGATTCAAAGGTGGTCAGAGGGTGTCTGGTCCATGTCAAAGGGAGAAGAGATTGTAGAAAGTGGGTCAATTGTGAGGTTTGCCATACATTTAGGCTAGGTAGATTTGTAGCTTTATGGAGGTATATATTGGATAGCCACTGCTCTCTGGATAAAAAATGTCTAACCTAGCATTTTCCTTCATAAATGTACCACCAGAACCTCAAGGTGGGAATAACACAATAGATCCAACCAGGGTGACTGTCAGCAGCTACATCTGGTGCTGCCAATTGCACTAGTGAAATCACACTGATGACCTGAGTAATTGAGATAGGTGCATTGTGGTCCTCCTTTTTGGAATCCCCTGTAATCTTAGGTCACTATGCATCACGTGATGACCATACATAAAGACAGTTTTGGCAAATGTCTTGATGACGTAGTGTCACCAGAGTCCGCTCAGCTCTGGACTTGTAGCTATCAGATTATTCAGCTATCAGTGAATGAGAAGGAGCCTCACAGTCTGTACCTTGGCATCATCGCTCTCACAAGATGGGTTTGATGTGCAAACATGAGACTCACACCAGGAAATTAAAACCCATCGATCTCCGGAGCTTTGGATGTTGCTGCAGCTAAAAACACGGACTAGTTTACCCAACAGAGGATGAAACAGATGCATAAAGCCTTAAACAAAACACTCTTTTCTAAGTAATTGCTACAGTTTTTTAAATGATAGTTATGCTGTCTGAGATCTTAGTTAAATTGTTACAATATTTTTATGTTATATAGTATTTCTTTTGTTTAGGATCCTTTAATCAACTTTTTACTGGCAGGTATTTTTCACCATTTTGCTGAACACATAAAAATTAAACTAGGAAAATTATAAATTGTTATCCCTGGACCCACATATTATCTGAAAGTATAGAGACACAATGCAAAAATGCAATCCAACACTTTAAATTCATTGATGCCTTCATACAATTTTGCATCAAAGCTTAAAAACAAATCCGGCCTGTGGGTGGGTAGATGTCAGAATCAAGCAGTTCTGGAGTCACAGCAGACCCCCCCCCAAAAAAAATTAAAAAAAAAAAAAACTTTCAGATGTGGAGTTTACTCATTTCTCTTATGTCACTTTCTACATAAATATACATATAAAAAAAGTTAAAAATGAGGACCTGGCGATAAGAGGTGACCCCCTTCCCTTTCCCTAACTCTCATCTGAGTCTGGACCCAGCACTCCCTACCTTCACTAAACAGGTCCTTCTCCCCCATGCGCAATCATGTGCCTAGGCTTTGGCTGACCCTGGGCTAGTCCTAGCTAGCGAATAGAGCAGAAAGACACTAGTCTTACTACTGCAATAAGACAATAGTGGACAGTATAAAAGATCTATAACTGGCATAAGAGACAGCTAGAAGTGATTTTATATAGAGGAAGGGAATGGTCATAAGGAGTTATAGCTGAGATTAAAGCTACAAGAATTCTCATAAGGGAATCTTAACTTCTTCAGCATTGAAAGAAAATAATTGTAATCGTCAAGCAGGCTTTAAAGAGGACGTGTGATAACCTAAATATTGTAACCCCCTGATCCCAGATACCCCAGAGGTCTCAGCAGGGCATGACACACTCGTGACACTATGACCCTGTTGGGGGTTCCTCTGCGTCATGTTTTTGGGGAATTAAGGTGGAATCACCAGATCGCACTGCAGAGATGCAATCTGAATATAACTACCTTATTCAGCCCTGCAAGTGCTATGAATATAGACTAAGGGCCCTATTCAGCAAAGCTTCTCCGCATGTAGTCTGGCATAAAAAACTTTGAAAAGTCACATAATTTTGGTGTAATTCGAGGCTGCACTTAAATTATGGACTTGTGTCTCATGCCACTTTTGCCCAACTCTGGGCAGGATGGAGATGGGGATGTGGCGACCGCCACTCGTCAAATTCCTGATAAGCGGTAGCTCCGCAACCCCACAAATCTTATTTCACAATGTTTATAAACATTATTCATAACAAGTATTCATAACACCAGGCAACTTTGCACTCCAGAACTGCCCATTGCTTAGATTACCGGCCACCTTTGGCCCTGTCTCATAGGCATGGAGAACACGCTTGCATCCTCTATGCTTGATTTTTTTATTGGAGACAGGCATTAGTTTTATTTGAAAGGGATTAATCAGGGGATAATCAGAGGAATATCAGCAAATTTGATCAATAAGCCGACCGGAGACTAAAGCTCCCTGGCACACTAAGCGAGATAGCTGGCGAGATCGCTGCTAAGTCACAAATTTGGTGACGCAACAGCAGACCTGCCAGCGATCTCGCTATGTTTGACACTCAGCAGCGACCAGGCCCCTGCTGTGAGATCACTGGTTGTATCAGAGTCTTTTTTGATCAGTTGGGGTCCCGCTAGGCAGCATGCATCGGTGTGTTTGACAGGAACAACAACCAACGACCTCAATACTACAGGTCTGAGAAACAGGGTCCCAACGACCTCCGTATCATTCCGGATCGTTGTTGTGTCGCTGGTGAGATCTGTTTTGACATCTCATCCAGCGATCCTGACAGCGACGCACCAGCGATCCCTACCAGGTCGTATGCTGTTGGGATCGCTGGTGCTTGCCAAGTGTGACGGTACCCTAAAAGGGGCTGCACTATAAACAATAATGTCACCTATCCAAAAGATACCCATCTACTGCTCCCATTCACTGTCTGTAGGAGGTGAGGTCACATATGACTTGGAATCGGTGGGGGTCTCAGCAAGCAGACCCAGTGATACATACATTTGTAATCTATCCTGAAGGTAGGTATTGATTGGAGTCTATGGGATATGGATCACTTATAATAAATGATTGACTTGACCATTAACATGCCTGTATTTGAAGGTAGGGATCAGTGATATTGTTAACAAAAAAAACAATATGGTAAAAAAATGTGCAAGGTGGCAAACATTTGCCCACAGTTGGACGTTCCACCATAGTTTCGGATTATAACAATCACAGAATGCTATACATAATATATACATATATTGATGTGATTAATATTAGCAGCTCTATACATGTTCTGTAGTTTTAGGTGCAGATTTTAGGACTCCTATGAGGAATATTAGGGGTATGACTGACTACATGGCACACCTGCTCTATACATTATCTCAATCTGTAGGTGGTTTAGGAAACTTGGCTTGCAAAACTCTCATTTCACATTCAACAATAATGCAGCTTTGGTTAATTTTCCTAATCCCTCGCTAAGAAAAACATACAAATGTTGTGTTCTGCTATCGGTTTCAGCAGTGACAGTGATGTAAAATGCACTGAATGTCTAGAAATATAACACAGAAAATTAAATAATTCTTGCAAATATCTCAAAGCTTCAAAGAAGTATTATTCAGAGACACTGCAACAGTCCAAAGACTTAGCTGCCATAAATATGACCTTGTCAACTTGGATCTAATCTGATAGCTGAAGCTGGAAAACAAAAGCTAAGGGTGCCTTCACATTAGCGTTTGCCGCCGCAGCGTATGATGCGCATGCGTATCCACAAGGAATATGCATGCATACGCAGTCAAACACACGGTTTTTTATATGCAAGTGCATCCAAAATCCTATTAAAAAAGCACAGCGTTTCCTGGCGTATGCATGGTTTATGCATCCGCATGCGTTTATTCTCCGCATGCGGACGTCAAAACTTTAGGAAGTATCCGCCTTCCTGCTTCATAGGAACTCCCTATGGGCAGAGGCATGGGTGGAGAGTGAGTGTCTACCTTTAAACCTTTTCTGGGCATGCGCACTATGCTGTCCGCATGCGTCCCAAAACAAGTCATACGCAATGTGTTGCTTAGCCTTGCGTATCCATAGACAGCAATGCTAATAATATCCGCAGGTGTCCGCATGCGGATGGTTGCGAATTTTTCATACTCCAAAAAATGCAACATGTTGCGTCCAGAGGCGGAGGATTTTCAAGAAACTCGTACGCATACGCGGCCATACGCAGCAATACACACCAAACGCAGCAACTTGCGGACTATAGCGGACTCCATGTTAAATATAGGTGCGCTATCCGCATGCGGATTGTTTAATTATTATCTGCAACGAACGCTGCGGCGGCAAACGCTAATGTGAAGGCACCCTAAGTCACTCCCAAACTGGATTACCCCTAACTTATTCTTTGGGCCACGTCACACACACAGATATCTGTGCAGATATTGTTGGCAGATCTCTGGTTGCAGTGAAATCATGGACACATTGTTCCATTTTGTGGCTGTGTACAAATGAACAATATGTCCATGATTTCACTGCAACCAGAGATCTGCCAACAATATCTGCACAGATATCTGTGTGTGTGACGTGGCCCTTAGGGCAATATCTATAATGATGTGATAGATATAATATATGTGCAATAAATGTTCTAGATCAATGATACATATATAATAAATGTTTTAGATCAATATGATACATGTACAATAAATGTTCTAGATCAATATGATACATGCCCAATAAATGTTCTAGATCAATATGATACATGACCAATAAATGTTCTAGATGAATATGACACATGTACAATAAATGTTCTAGATCAATATGATACATGTACATTAAATGTTCTAGCGCAATATGATACATGTACAATAAATGTTCTAGATCAATATGATACATGTACAATAAATGTTCTAGAGCAATATGATACATGCACAATAAATGTTCTAGATCAATATGATAGATGCCCAATAAATGTTTCAGATCTTATTAGTAAATATGACAATTACAATATGACACCTACCTGACCGACGTTCCTTCACCATCCAGATGACGGATATCTCAAACGTTTCTCCAGTCCAACCTGCAGAATTTAATTGTGTAACTTGCATAAATTCATGATTGTAGATCCCATCTTACATCACAGAGGAGCCTGGTCCAGTCACATCTCTGCCTTCTTTATTTGTCATCTTCAGCTGAACTAACAGTATTAGTAGGCAGCTGACAGCCACAGCCTGACATCCTGCATGATAAGGTATCTGCAGGCACCCCCTAGAGGCTTCACATGATAACCAACGGCCCCAGGTATGTATGGTGTCTGGCCTGTGTCTAGCAGGTTGTTATGGGACTTGTAGTTCTTCAGATATCGCAGCATCCTCAGTCATGATGCTGCGACATCAGTAAACGTTTACAATGAGGCTTTATATGTCATGAACAATAATCCGGCTTCACAAACTTGCAGTCTTTTTTATTAGAATAAAAGATTAGTGAAAAACAAAACTGTTTGATTTACATTCTACGCGTTCCGAAATGTATCGCACATTCACCACTACAGTTTTTGCCAATATTTTTCACTAATCTTTTATTCTGATAAAGAACACTGCAAGTCTGTGAAAGCGGATTACTCTTAATGTCATATAAGACCTCATTCTACACGTTCTGGATCCTTCATCACAATGCTGCGATATCTGAAACGCGTAGGATAATAATGTAATAAAGAAGACTGCATGTTGGTGAAATCTTTGCCTGTCAACAAAACTAGCTGGATTAAATGTTCACCCATTTTTAACCATGAGATAGTTTTTAACCAATAATATTTTCTCATATACAAAAACAAAAAAAAGTCTAACCTTCTATTACCCATTAAACAGTAAAAAATAGGCAACTTTTATTTGAATGGGTGAGATCCCCAAATCAGATACAAAAATGCATGATTTATCATTTCATCTTGGAAGCTCGACCATTCTCTCACTTTAAGGCCTCACTCGTTTGTTCCACCAAATAACACAAATCAGTGCTATCTGATGTTTTATTACATAGCACTCACTCCAATATATTGTGGAACAGTGCCAACCTGCATGCATTTTTCTTCTCATGCTGATTTGGCATGAGAAAGAAGTCGCAACTGGTAGCGTATATCGAATGGAGCGCACCTATACAAGTCTATGGGCGCGTGTGAAACATCAGACTGCACTCGAATGTTGCAGAAGACAATCTCCTGCACAGGTCCCTAAACTCAGGCGTCATGTGTGCACACACCATTCTCTCTCTACACCTTAAAACAGGTTGTCTAGTGTAAACTGATAACTCTGCAATCACTCTATGTCTCTGCAGACTTATCAATCCACCCCGGACACACACTGCGCTCTGTGAGCATTTTCCCGACTAGTGGGCATGGGTTCGCTCAATACATGTGTATAGAGCGAGGTTGTGGCCACTAGTTGGACATGCCTACTCTATACACTTGTATTGAGCGAGGCCACGCCCACTAATCGGGTTCTGACCGGGAACATGTACATGGCATAATTGCGATCCATTCCCGGCCTAGAAACCAGTGAATCCTCGCAGTGTACAGTGCGACCACTGGGAGGATTGATAATTCTGATGTCACATTGAGTGACTGCAGAAGTAACGGTTTTAGCTGGAAACACACTGTTCGAGTGGCATACGAGTTATTCGCACGAGTCTTGGATCATTCACCCGCACTACCCCTGCCTCTTTGAACGGGATACTGTCAGTGGTATGTTTTTCTATGTAGCTCCACTGCTCCCGTCCAGAGAGGGGGAGGCCATCCCGGGTGAATGATCTGAGACTCGTGCGAGTAACTCGTATGTCACTCAGACAGTGTGTTTCCAGCCTTAGGCTAGGTTCACATTACGTCTGTGCTGTCCATTACAACAAATTGTTAACAGTTTGTTAGAAGTGACAGCAAAAGTGGCAAATTTAGCCATTTTTGAGAATGAAATAGACACATAGATGATAGGATAGATAGAATAGGATAGCTAGAAAGATGCTAGAATAGCATTACCAGCCTCCCTGCTCTGTCTCCTCGCTCTCTCTGCTGCTTCCGGGTCACTGGGTGAATATTCATGAGCTTAATGAGCGACACCGGAAGCAGCAGAGACAGAGTGGGGAGGCTAGTAATGCTATTCTTAAATCTGTCTATCTTTCTAGCTATCCTATCTTTCTGTCCCATCATCTTTCTATTATCATCTATTGTAAATGCAATATAACGCAATGTAGCAGATTTGCACAAATCTTTAGCATTGCGTTATATTGCGTTTGTTTTCTGACTGACTGAAAAATGCTGCAGTCCGCGTTTGCCTGCGCATTTCAACAAACACATACTTGCACACACATAGCTATTGTGGCATGCGTTAGTATGCGTTTATTGAATGGAAGCCTATGGATGCATTTACATGTCCGTTACATTGCATTTGTGCTGCTGTCCAACTGATCCATTAAACAGACAGCACAATTCAATGTGAACCTTGCCTTAGGCCAGACAACCCCATTAAAGGGTAAATTTGGATTGGCAGATACACAGTCATTACACAAAAGAAAATTGCCTACATAGAAAATCATCGTTTTTGGCAGAACATGTCAAGGGTGAATTTTAAAAATAATGTCACCTAACAAAACAGCATTTTGTTAGTTTGCTGGGTCATTGTCAGGCCGGTAATCGGAAACACTTGTTTCCAATTGTCAGACCTTGCAAATGCACCCTGTGACGCGAGTCACTACAGTAATAACTAAACTCTGAGGTGCAGAAAACAGACAGTAATAACGGGAAGTAAATATAATAATATTACTACTTACTGGTATTAAAGAGAGGTCAAAACAATCCCAGGAAATTGTGCAGTAACAGCTAGGGATATTCACAAGCAAAGTCCAATTTAAGCCGAAGTCAGGAAACCGAGGGACAAAAACAGAATACAGAGGAGCAGGCAGAAACAGGAATCAGGTCACAGGCAAAGAGTGAAGTCCAGGTAAGGTAACTAATCAGGCAGGGTCTGGCTCAGAGCACAGAGAGATCAATCCTACACCTCCAAAGGCAAGTGTACAATTGACACAGAATACAGAATAGGACAGCAAGCTTGCTTAAGTAGAGTTCTAATCAAGTGAGCTGGAATGCAGGTGATTTGCAGCACAGAGCCAGAGTCAGCCCATACTGACAATCCCCACAACAACCTAGTGAAGGACAAAGGTAGTGTGGAGATTGTGACACACCCCAAAGTTTTTCATTCATCTGAAACAAACTGGTTCAGATAAATGGAATTGATTTTGTCACAGAAATTCTGCAACAAAATCTTTAGTGGGAATTCATCCTAAAGATGTCACAATTTTGAGCTTCTTTAGAAAATCACTGGCACTTCCAGAATATCAGGAGCATTACCTAAGCTGTGTCCACCCACCGTTCTATCTGTATTGACCGGGTGTTTCATCACTTATATCATGATATGACTTCTGCTGCTGATCTTCATGCAAAAGCAATGATCTACAATTCAACATGGATTGTGAAGGCTTTCTCCATAGTAATTACAGTAGGGAATTCTACACAACGTTGTCCTTCATGATTATGTAATCCCATACTTGACATTATTCACCATTTAGAAATATATTGCAATATAAAACATGTTCAAGGATAAAACAATGTACAAACAAGACCATAAAATATAGGTTTATTAATATACAAATATATAAAATATTCAAGAGACATATATATATATATATATCCATCTATATTGTGAGAGTCATGTGGGATTAGTGGATGAGGGCAGATATATCTCTCCCAGGTATCTGTCCTATGCAACCTAACCTGGTCAGTATCACCTGGCTGCTAATGAATTAGTGGGAGGCGGTTGGGGTAGGTAAAAGGAGTCTGGGAGGTCGGGCGAGGCCCCTCTCTCAGTCTGTGAACACAGGAGGCCTGACTGTGCATGGAGACACATGTGAGTGAAAGCAGTGAGCTTTGGTTCGATGGTTTGGCTGAAGGGAGAAGCCCTTCAGTCTATAGTGAGGTTGTATTATGTTTAGTTAGTGCCGGACAGGCAAGGATTTTTGTTTGCTGTTTTGTTTTATTTCTGTTTGCTTTCACTGCAATAAACTCTGGCCCAGGGCCAGTGGCCTCTAAGCCTCTGCTGGTGGACTGAGTGACACACGACACATACGTGCCCTTTGACCTGGCAAAGGCGAACCCCGAGTGTGTTCTTACATATTGGTGGAGAATGCGGGCAGCACGTTAAAGTGTCAACATGGAAGACGTGGTGAAAGCGCTGGTACAATCCACAGCTGTGCAGCAAGAAGCTAACCGCTTAATGACAGCCCAGCTGAGGGAACTGGTAGAAATGACCACAAGAGACCGCCAACTGCTGCAGGAGGTGGCGCAGCGCCTTGCGAGCGCACCAGAGGTGAATCCGGAAGCCGCCCAGAGGGAGATTCATGTGAGTCGGTACTGGCAGAAACTGACTACAGAAGATGATGTCGAAGCTTACCTGACCACGTTTGAACGGACAGCGGAACGGGAAAAATGGCCGAAAGCACGTTGGGCCGGCTTGCTGGCTCCGTTTCTGGCCGGTGAGGCCCAAAAGGCGTACTACGATCTGGAGCCTGAAGCAGCGCAGGATTTCGATAAACTAAAAGCCGAGATCCTGGCCCGGCTGGGAGTGACAATGGCGGTACGAGCTCAGAGAGTGCACCAATGGACTTATCAGCCTGATAAACCACCCCGATCCCAGATGTTCGACCTCATTCACCTGACGAAGAAGTGGCTACAACCCGAGGTGTTGACAGCGCCGGAGATGATCCAAAGAGTTGTCTTGGACAAGTACCTGAGAGCCTTACCGGCCGCCTTGAGAAAATGGGTGAGTCATGGAAACCCCACGACCGCAGACCAGCTCGTGGATCTAGTGGAACGTTATTCCGTGGCGGAAGGACTCATGGACGACGCCACACGTCCTCCCTCCTCCCCCTCCTCACGGGGATCTGGTAAGACTGTATCGGGGTCTAGGGGAGGGGGAAAATATTCGAAGACAGGGGGGGAGGAAAACGGGACTGCCGGACCTATGAGGCCTAAGGGACCGAACTATGGACTAAGCAAGGGGTCTGTGAGGTGTTTTCGCTGCCAAGAGGTGGGCCACATTGCTGCGAACTGTCCAGTAACTATCGAACCGATGCAGTGTGATGTCACGACCTGTGAAAAACGTGTGGCTATGGTTGCACGGGTGGTGTGTGTTGCGGCCGGTCAAGGCGAGATGGAGAAACACCTGTGTGACCTGTCTGTTAATGGCACGAATGTGGTGGCGCTGTTAGACTCTGGGAGTGTGGTAACGCTGGTCAAGGCCAGTCTGGTGTCAGTCCCGACTGGTCCGTCAGATAAGTTTTCTGTGACGTGTGTGCATGGGGACACCTGCTCGTACCCCACCACTGTCTCCTGCATTACTACTCCCTATGGGTCTGTGTATCATAAAGTGGGACTAGTCCCAGCCCTATTGCATGATGTCATTCTGGGTAGGGATTTTCCCCACTTCTGGCAGTTGTGGGAGAACCCGTTGGTACTCCGGGGGAGCGGCACAGGGGACCCTACTCCAAGGGGCCCTGAGCCACTGGAGGATGGGCCCTCAGGGGCTCCCGGGAAGCAATCCCCTGAGGACAACCTTCAGTTCCCGTTTTCAGTCATGGCTGGTGATTTCGAGGAACCCACGGCAGGGGCGGAGGTGGACAGCCATCCACCTTCCGGTTTGCTGGACTTGGAAGTTCAGAAAGACGACTTCCAAAGCGAGCAAATAAGGGATCCTACCCTGTCTCAGGCTAGAAAAAATGTCAAGGTGGTGAACGGAGTACAGGTGGATGCCGATGCTCGGCTGGCATATCCTCACATGGCCATAGAGAATGACTTTCTCTATCAGATAGAGAAAAAGGGGGAAGACATGGTGCAACGGTTGGTAGTGCCAAAACCCTACCGGCAGAGAGTGCTGGCCCTGGCACACACACACGTTATGGGAGGCCACTTGGGGGTCCAAAAAACTACCGAAAGGATATTACACTGTTTTGTATGGCCGGGCATGCACCATGATATTCGCACGTATTGCGAGTCGTGTCCGGAATGCCAAATCACTGCACCCAGGCCCCATCTGTGTAGCCCCTTGGTACCCCTACCTATCATCGAAATCCCGTTCGAGAGGATTGGGATGGATTTGGTTGGGCCCCTCCCCAGGTCTGCACGGGGACACCAGCACATCCTTGTCATCTTGGATTATGCCACTCGCTACCCCGAGGCCATTCCTTTGCGTAACACGGCCACCAAGACCATTGCCAAGGAGCTGGTCCATGTGTTTAGTCGGGTCGGTGTCCCGAAACAGATACTCACCGACCAGGGGACCCCCTTTATGTCGAGGGTAATGAAAGAGCTTTGCAGGCTCTTACAGATATCACAGCTACGCACCTCTGTCTATCATCCTCAAACAGACGGACTGGTAGAGCGGTTCAACAAAACCCTGAAACAGATGCTCCGAAAGGCGATAGACAAAGATGGGAAGAACTGGGACTACTTGCTCCCATATTTGCTGTTTGCCATCCGGGAGGTACCCCAGTCTTCCACCGGATTCTCGCCTTTCGAACTTCTGTATGCCAGACGTCCCCGGGGTCTCTTGGACGTCGCGAAAGAAACCTGGGAGGGACAGGTTACCCCATTCAAAAGTGTGATAGACCATGTAACCGAAATGCAGGATCGTATTGCGGCGGTTATGCCCATTGTGAAAGAGCATATGATGCAGGCTCAAGGGGCGCAGAAGAGGGCTTATGACAGGGGGGCCAGGGTCCGCTCTTTTGCACCCGGAGATAGGGTGTTGATCCTGGTACCCACGGTGGAAAGTAAGTTCCTGGCAAGGTGGCAAGGCCCCTTTGAAATTCGGGAAAGGGTAGGTGAGGTAAACTACAAAGTGTACCAGCCTGGGAAAAGAAAACCCGAACAGATTTATCACGTGAATCTGATAAAACCTTGGAAGGACCGTCCGGCTCTGTCAGCGGGACTGGCCCTTCCGATCCGCACACGGACCCTGCCCGAAGTCCAGATTGCGGAGACTCTTTCGGAGCGGCAAAAGACAGATGTCAAGCAGTTTCTCTTAAACAACCAACAGTTCTTTTCTGAGAAACCGGGACAGACTACGCTCCTTAAGCATAATATTATAACAGAGCCAGGCGTAACCGTACATGTAAAACCTTACCGTATCCCGGAAGCTCGGCGGGAAGCCGTCTCCCGAGAAGTGAAGTCGATGTTAGAGCTAGGAGTGATTGAGGAATCGCATAGTGCCTGGTCGAGCCCAATTGTATTACTCCCTAAACCAGACGGCACCATTCGGTTCTGCAATGACTTCCGGAAACTGAATGCAGTTTCCAAATTTGATGCGTACCCTATGCCACGGGTCGACGAATTGATAGATCGGCTTGGAAAAGCCCGGTATATCACGACCTTAGATTTAACGAAGGGGTACTGGCAGATTCCCCTGACGGAGGCAGCCAAAGAGAAGACTGCGTTTTCTACACCGGACGGGTTATATCAGTATGTGCATATGCCGTTTGGACTACATGGGGCACCAGCGACATTCCAAAGGTTGATGGACCGGGTCCTGAGGTCACATCAGCAGTACGCTGCAGCCTATTTGGATGATATCGTCATCTACAGCCTCGAGTGGGAGACCCACCTCCAGAAAGTGCAAGCTGTGATAGAGGACCTGCGGAAGGCAGGTCTCACGGCCAACCCCAAGAAATGTCATATCGGGCTGGAAGAAGCCCGGTATTTGGGTTACGTTATTGGGAGGGGAATCATTAAGCCCCAGTTGGACAAGATACATGCCATTCAGAACTGGCCACAACCAATAAACAAGAAGCAAGTGAGGGCTTTCTTGGGGATTGCAGGCTATTATCGCCGGTTTATTCCCAATTTTGCAGCCATTGCGGTCCCCCTGACGGATCTTACCAAAGGGAAGGATTCTGTCATGATCAAATGGACCACGGCAGCGGAAGAAGCCTTCCATGCCCTAAAGCTGGCTCTTTGCTCTCAACCTGTGTTGGTGGCTCCTGATTTTCTTAGTGAGTTTGTAGTCCAAACGGATGCTTCCGACACTGGTATCGGGGCGGTGTTGTCACAACTGAGGGACGGAGAGGAACATCCGGTCCTTTATCTGAGTCGGAAGCTAAATAAACACGAACGGAGGTATGCCATTGTGGAAAAAGAATGCCTGGCCATTAAGTGGGCTCTCGAGTCCCTCAAATATTACTTGGGGGGCAGGAAGTTCCGGCTAATCACCGACCATGCCCCTCTCAAGTGGATGCACTTGAATAGGGAACGGAATAGCCGGGTGACTAGGTGGTTCCTTGCCTTGCAGGCCTACAATTTTACAGTGGAGCATCGCCCAGGGGTGCAGATGGGGAATGCTGATGCCCTGTCACGGGTGCACTGTTTTGTGGGCGCCATTGCTCAGCCGGAGTGGTCTGAGCAGAGGGGGGGGATATGTGAGAGTCATGTGGGATTAGTGGATGAGGGCAGATATATCTCTCCCAGGTATCTGTCCTATGCAACCTAACCTGGTCAGTATCACCTGGCTGCTAATGAATTAGTGGGAGGCGGTTGGGGTAGGTAAAAGGAGTCTGGGAGGTCGGGCGAGGCCCCTCTCTCAGTCTGTGAACACAGGAGGCCTGACTGTGCATGGAGACACATGTGAGTGAAAGCAGTGAGCTTTGGTTCGATGGTTTGGCTGAAGGGAGAAGCCCTTCAGTCTATAGTGAGGTTGTATTATGTTTAGTTAGTGCCGGACAGGCAAGGATTTTTGTTTGCTGTTTTGTTTTATTTCTGTTTGCTTTCACTGCAATAAACTCTGGCCCAGGGCCAGTGGCCTCTAAGCCTCTGCTGGTGGACTGAGTGACACACGACACATACGTGCCCTTTGACCTGGCAAAGGCGAACCCCGAGTGTGTTCTTACAATATGGATACACCTAAATAAAATGGGAATGGTTGGTGATATCAACTTCCTGTTTGTGGCACATTAGTATATGGGAGGGGGAAAACTTTTCCAGATGGGTGTTGACTATGGCGGCCATTTTGAAGTCAACCATTTAGGATCCAATTTTATTTTTTTGCAATATGAAGAGGGTCATGTGCACATCATATTTATTGAGAATTTCGTAAGGAAAACAATGGTGTGCTTGGTTTTAATGTAACTTTATTCTTCCATGAGTTATTTCAAGTTGATATCACCATTCATTCCTTTTTTATTTAGGTGTATCCATATAAATGGCCCACCCAGGCAATTGTCTATGCTGTGAAGATAAGAGATGTATACTGATAACGGAGCCAGAACACAATGTGAACAGGTCTGTAGAACGGCTTTCGTACATTTTTTGCAAAAAACGTATTAACTAAGTACCCTATTATTAACACTTTTTTGCACTTGCTTTTTAGTTTTACTTATATAGCAGAGTAATTTTGGACATTTTTTATACTTTCTTTTTGGGATATAGATCCTTGGTGGTTGTGAATACGGTTCTACAGACCTGTTCACATTGTGTTCTGGCTCAATTATCAGTATTCATTTAGTTTCTTGTTATGCAAGATGGGAAGTGCCCCACTCCTTCCCTACTGAGTCAGACACATTAGTGCTGTTTCTACCCTGTGCCCATAATGAATCTGGCCCTGCTGCATCCTGCATCTTTGAGGTATGTTCACATTAGATCAGGTTTTAAATACGTTAGTTATAGGGACCGTTCTGCTAAATGGTCACCGTGACGTGGTAGAGCGGCTTTCATACATTATTTGCAAAAAACCTATTAACTAACTACCCTGTTATTAACACTTTTTTGCACTTGCTTTTTACTTTTACTTATATAGCAGAGTAAATTTGGACTGTTTTTATACTGTCTTTTTGTGATATAGAAGATACGAGATGTGCAGCATCTGAAACAATGGATACTGGAAGCCTGTGCTAGCATTTCTTCTGCGGTGTTGCTATCAGTGGGAGAAGAGGGTTGCATTGACAATCCAACACAATGGGCAGCACTTTGAACACATTTTATAAGTGGTCATAAACTTGAAAATAACTCATGAAAGAATAAAGTTACGTTAAAACTAAGCACACCATTGTTTTTTTTATGATACTCTCAATAGGTTTGATGTGTCACATGACCCTCTTCCCATTGAAAAAAATAAAGTTGGATCAAAAATGGCCGACTTCAAAATGGCCGCCATGGTCACCACCCATCTGGAAAAGTTTTCCTCCTCCCATATACTAATGTGTCACAAACAGGAAGTTGATATCACCAACCATTCCCATTTTATTTAGCTGTATCCATATAAATGGCCCACCCTGTATATGTAAACACACAGTATATTTTTAACTTAAATAATTTCTAATGCTTTAGATGCCTTTCTTCTCTTCTGTGTTACTTGATTGATTTCTTTCACTGTGATTCTGTTTCTTAAATGGTTCTTGAACCTCCTGATATGATGCAATCAATGGACACTTGTATGTTCCCCTGTAACAGAAAATGTACACGAGATGATTGCAGAAGCATGTGGCATAGCGAGATCTATAGACGTCCATGGTTAAAAAAAGCTACAAAATAAAAAACACATGATCGTCATTATACGAAGCCTTATCCATGTAATATATTCAGAAATGAGGCTGATGCAATTTCTAAATATCAACTGTAAAAATGGCGCTTTTTAAGACCTTGTTTAATCAGTACACAATAACATTTGCTGAAATGCTGCTTACCGGTTACACGGGGTCATAATACTACAGTAACCTTCCACTAGCTGCTCAAGTCATTGACAAGCTACTAGCATGTGATTTTCCATAGGCCATTGTCCTACTTAATGGCTAAATATATTTACTTTCCATTAAAATTCTACCCCTGGGAAATACAGCATGAATCTGTTTTACTAACAGTTCTGAAGCTGTGAATAAAAGAAGCCGTCACTTAAAGGGGTTGTCTACTATTCTGAAAACCCCTGGTCTCTGGGGTGCCACGGTAGTGTGGCCAGGCTCCGTGGCCCCAGGTGCGGCAATAAAAAGGGGAAAAAGTTCATAAAGTTTTTATGGGGTGTTATTCGTGACGCCACCCGTGGGTCGTGGCCAATGTGGTAGGACGGTGGTAGTGGTGGCAGCCAGGATGTTAAGCCCTCCATGGGTAGGGCTGGTCCCCCGGGCAGAGGAAGAGGTACTGCGTGCCCTGGATACTGCACTTCTCTTCCTCACGCAGCTCCTCCAAAAGGCACACGCAGGTAGCAAGGTATGGCTCCGCAGGCGAGCCGCTGCAGTTACTGTCTCAATAAGTCACACACACAGTTCTTGAGTTGGCCCGGTATTTTGCTTTCCTTGTTACTCAACACACAGGTCACAGTGGTTCACAAGCACAGTTCTTTGTACACAAGCTGTGGAGCGGGTCCACGCAACAGTCATCGGCTGGGGCTATTACTACAGCGGGGATGGTTCCTCTGCGTCACTCCCCGCAGTCCGATGGCTTTGTCCTACTCCATACCGGTTGTTAGGTCTCGGGGACTTGGAGTTCCCGCACCCCTCCGGGTTTCTCGTGGTAAGGGGCATAAAGCGTTCCCGGCCACATCTACAGAGCCGACACTCTGGTTTCTCTGTCCCAGCCACCAGTGACCTGGGTTAGTCGGGCTCACCTGGATCCTTCTACCGTCCATGGTTTTTCAGTTCTGGGCTCCCGGCCAGCCATTAGTGGTGCAGGCCGCCAGGCCCCGTCAATCTCAGTCTCTGTTAGTCAGTAGCTGAAGGGTGTCTTGGCCTGGGGATGCTTAGTATAGTACTATGAAGCTACAGGTACAGACAGTGATAGCTGGAGGGGGGGCATAAAGTAGCTGACAGATTCCCTTTAATATAATTACACTAAGCATAATTACATGCTCCTGCTGTATACAGGGGTCTGTGTACAGCAGGTTGTTAAAAGAATAGGAAAGAGGTGTCTTAGTCAAATTGGAGTTTGTGTGGCTGCTGCTTCACTGAGAGTCATGTCCCTGTGTGCGCTATTTTTTACTATCATTACTAGTTAATTTGTGTAGTAAATCTGTAGTGCTGAATATATGATATGAAATGGTTTTATGTGCAAAATAATCATTCTATTTTGTTATGACTATCCACAGTTAGTTACTATGCCCGGGCAACACCAAGCTCCTCAGCTAGTATACTTATAAAAATGAAGGTACTTGGTGCATAAATTGGCCAATTCATGAGAGCCCATCAACTGGATTTTACATGATATACCAACTGTGAGGCACCGACCGGGTCGGGCCCCTGCGACGGTGTGTGCCTCCCTGGGTGCGTCCTCCATATTGACAGGTCGCACTCCATCCCTGATTTTGTGTTGGTTCTGCTTACTGGCTTGGGTGTGATAAAAGGAAGCTAGACCACAGGGTGTGGTCTCTAGTGTGAGGAGTGAACACAACTCCTGAGCTTCTGACAGAGAAACATCCCTGAGCCAGGCCTGAGACATTGTAGCTGGTTTTGACGGGGTAAGTCCTTTGGGTGAAGATGAGAAGCGGCCCCTGAAGTAAGGGGAATCCGGAATAGTGCACCAGACTATTGTTGTCTACGTTTTGTGGCCAAATAAACCGTGTGCCGTGACCAGTGGTGCTGGATCCCGTGTCTTTGCCTCCCTGACGCCGCTACACCTCACACAACTCTAAGTAACAAATATTTGTGAAGTGTAAAGGAAATGACACATGGTTTTCTTAATATTTAAAAAATATAAATCTGAAAATTATGACCTGCAATTGCATTCGCCCCCCTGAGTCAATACTTTGTAGACAACATTTTGCTGCAATTATTGCTGCAAGCCTTTTTGGGGATGTTTTTACCAGTTTTGCACATCTAGAGGCTGAAATTTTTGCACATTCTGTGCAAAGTAGCTCCATCTCAGTGAGATTGCTATGATCTAAACTATCCATTGTAACTTTGACAGTATGTTTAGGGTTATTGTCCCGCTGGAAGGTGAATCTATGCTCCAGTCTCAAGTCTTTTTCATCCTATAACATGTTTTCCTCAATGATTGCCCTGTATATAGCTCCATCCATCTTCCCATGAATTCTGACCAACTTCCCTGTCCCTGCTGAAGAAAAGCCTCCCTACAGCATGATGCTGCCACCACCATGTTTACCAGTGGGGATGGTGTTTACAGACTGATGTGCAGTGTGAGGTTTTATCCACACATAGCATTTTACATTTAGTCTAAAAATTCTACTTTGATCTCATCTGACCAGGGCACCTTCTTCATTCCACATATTAGCTGTGTATTATGGCTTGCTTTCAAAAATTACTTTCTTCTTGTCGCTTTTCCATAAAGGTCAGATTTGTGGAGTATACGGCTAATAGTTGTCCTATGGACAGATTCTCCCACCTGAGCTGTGGCTCTCTGCAGCTCCACCAGTGACCACAGGCCTGCTGCAGGCTTCTCTAATTAGTGCTTTCCTTTTAGGTGGACAGCCATGTCTTGGCAAGTTTGCTGTTGTGCCATACTCCTTCCATTTTTGCATGATGAATTTAGCAGTGCTCTGTGAGATGTTCAGAGCTGGGGTTATTTTATCTTTTTAGAACATAACCCTGCTGTCACTATTCCTCGGCTCTGCGTTTAGGGTGTACTGGGCAGGGTGATTGACAGCTTAGTCATCTGATCTGGAGCTGGGATGTGCTGGGCTGTTGGTTTTCTTATTGACAGCTCAGTCACCCAATCTCTTTCTAGCTTGTGCTGAGATTCTGCAGCTGCTCCTTGTCTCCTGTAATTGCTCAGCCTTTTAGCTTTGCAGTTTCTGCCAGAGCAATGCCAGTCATACCTTCAGCTCTGAGGTGCTAAGTTGGTCTCTTGAATCTGAGCTCTGGGAATTGATCTTTTGCTGCCTGACCTTGCTTGTGTTTGACCATTCCTTTGTCTTTTCTCTCTGTTCTGGGCAAAAGGGGCATAGGCGCACCACATATATAAGGATTAATAACACAAAGGAGTGCTCACATGCCATGGAAAAGGCTATATGCAAAAAAAGGAAAGACAGGGCATAAAGGGGGAGCAACACCACATAATAGTGTACAATGATAACAATATTATTTTATAGTGCACAAATACAAACAAAGGTGTTAAAAACAATTAAAAACATTTACGTGCATAGGCAGAGCTAATAAAGATTATATAAAAAAAACCTACGACTCGATGCTTGGCACAAATATATATGGGCAATGGTAACAAATATAGTGAAGGAACCGGCCCAAGAGAACACAACAAGATCAAATGGTTATACAGAGATAAAATGGTCATAGTTTACCTAACTAAAGCGGCCGTCACACGTGGCGACATCGCTAGCGATATTGTAAGCGATCACGTGCACGCGCAATCGCTTACAATATCGCTCACATCGCTGGTGAGATGTCACACAGACAGACTCACCAGCGATGTGGAGCCGCGATCTCGCTGGTTACTATGGTACACATCGGGTTACTAGGCGCCGCGCATCGCTTAGTAACCCGACGTGTACCATAGTTACCATCTCCCAGCATAGGCTCTGCCGCTGGGAGATCGCTCATCGTGGTGTTATACACCACGATGAGGCAGATCGTGAAATCGCTAATCGCCAGATCTGAGGTCCGGAGCTCAGATCACGATTTTGCGATTTCATCAATCATCGCTCATCGTATCTTGCCGTCACACGCAGAGACATCGTTGACGCGATGTTAAATCGGGCGCGTTCTAGCGATATCTTTCTAGATATCATAGCGTGTGACGGCCGCTTTAGGGTGATCAATCAGAAAATATACATAATGTTTTTAACGGGTGTGATATACATTAATAAGATCAATAACCGCGAGAGCAGCTCTTACAATAGATATACCATATTTTTCGCTTTATAAGACACACCTGATTATAAGATGCATCCCCAAATTTGGTGAAGGAAAAGAGAAATAAAATAATTTTTAATGTTAAATGGGGTCTGTCTTATAATGCCAGTGTCCGTCTTACAAATCACATATGTGTCATTCATCCTGGGATACAGTCCCCATATGCTGCATATGGCCCCCTTGTGCTGGCACATTAGCCCCTTGGGCTGTATATGCACCCACCCCCATCATGCTGTATATGCCCCCTCTGCTGGATGTGCCCCCCCCCCATCACACTATATGTCCCCCTGTCAGCGCGCACACATTAAAATAACAACAATGACATCACTGTGCTGTGCCGATTATGTGATGGGATGCCGACACAGACACAGGAAGAGACCGAAGAGCTGGGAGACCGGAGTGAACAACAGAGGGTAACTAACAGCGGTTGTTATTTTAATGTGTGCGCACCATCAGGGGGACATACAGCGTGATGGAGGGGGGGTGGGGGGGGGTCATATCCAGCACAGTGGGGGGTGAGTGCAGGCACATGTAATATTCGCCGCTCCCCCTGTCCATCTCTCAGCGCTGCTTCTGCACTGAGGTGATGGACAGTGGGTGCAGTGCATATTACATGAGGCTAATGAGGGGAGTACAGGACCTCCCGCTGTCTCCTGCAGCCCACACCAGTCCAGGGACATGGCTCCAGAGCCATCATCCTCCCTCCACTACAGCCCAGCACATAGATTCAAATTATAAGACGCACCCCCACTTTTCCCCAAAATCTGGGGAAACAAAAGTGCGTCTTATAATCCAAAAAATACGGTTCATGACCAGCTACCATAAACCTCATAGATATGTACACTGAAGCATCAATGGAGAGCAGTATACAATAATAATGCAAACCAGTGATATAGACTATAACATCAACTGAGTTGTGTTTACACCAGGAAGCAATATGATACAATGCCTCAGAAACATAATAGGTATGTAGCATATATTTATAAGGTCGATAACTCCAAGAGACGTCACCTGGAATAAACGTGCATAACAAGGTACCATAAACTTCATAAATGTGTGACTTGAAACATCAAAGGGGGACAATACGTTGTAACAACACAGGTTAGATAGATATGGTCACAGTCCTATATAGGTCAGTGATATAAAGTGCAACGTGTAGCTGAATAGCATATCCACTATGAAGCAATATGGTACCCCAGTCATGTTAAAGCATCGTCACCAGAGTCATATCCCAGGAGGAGTTTGGCCAGCAAGTAAGTCACACTGATGCTGGAATGAGAGCCCCGTGCACCCCAAGCCCCATGCGTATCGCTTCGTTAGGGGAAGTGGCGCTCTGTTCTTATCCGCTCCTCTCAATGACCATTCTTTTGTCTTGCCCCTCTGTTATGATCCGCTCGTCTCCAGGTAACCGATTTTGGATCGTGATTTTACTACGCCTCCGTTTTATCCCCTCTGTCTTGACAGTGCTCTTCTGGTATCTGACTATTCTACTTCTGCTTGTCCGTGTAGTGACTAGCATCACACCTGCTTTACTCTTTTCCACAACTTTATCCCTGACCTGTCTGGTGTGTTCCCTGGTTTTCATGAGGATGTTTGATTCCTAAAGTTCTCAGACAATCCTCTGAGGCCTTCACAGAACAGCTGTAACTATACTGAGAATAAATTACACCCAAGTGGACTCAATTTATTAATTAGGAGACTTCAGGAGGCAATTGGTTACTCAGGATTATACATAGGGGGTAACAGACTACAGAGCGCTGAATACAGATGCACGTCACAATTTTCAGATTTATGTTTTTAAAATATTTAGAAAACCATGTATCATTTCCATTACACTTCACAAATACTTGCTACTTTCTGTTGGTATACCATAAAATCCCAAAATACATTTAAAGTTTGTGGGTGTAATGTGAAAAAATGTGGAAAAGGTATGAATACTTTTTCAAGGCCCTATACAACAAATGGTGATATAGGTTGCCTGGAGTCAATACACTGGAGTCACCTCTCACTCATTTCATTATTGACAGATCATTCAAATTACTTCTCTTCTGCCGAGGTGATGATTTCCCATAGGCAGTCAGCAAACGGCATAGAAATTGGAAGTTTAAAGAAATGTATTCTCTCTCTCTCCTGGGAAAATAGATAAAATAAATGCTGATGGTGTACAAGAAAAAGTGTGCTGACAAATGTGAAAATCTAGGAAAATATACTTCCAAAAATGAGTTGGACTATACAGGTTATCATAGTGGTGCACAGACTTTATTTCTGTCACATTTCAGCATTTGAAGGAGCTGTAATAACGTTTTAGACATGCCCCCGGACTCCACCGGAATCCCCTGCATGCCCCCGGACTCCACCGGAATCCTCTGCATGCCCCCGGACTCCACCGGAATCCCCTGCATGCCCCCGGACTCCACCGGAATCCTCTGCATGCCCCCGGACTCCACCGAAATCCTCTGCATGCCCGGGAATCTTCTGCATGCCCCCGGACTCCACCGGAATCTTCTGCATGCCCCCGGACTCCACCGGAATCTTCTGCATGCCCCCGGACTCCACCGGAATCTTCTGCATGCCCCCGGACTCCACCGGAATCTTCTGCATGCCCCCGGACTCCACCGGAATCTTCTGCATGCCCCCGGACTCCACCGGAATCTTCTGCATGCCCCCGGACTCCACCGGAATCTTCTGCATGCCCCCGGACTCCACCGGAATCTTCTGCATGCCCCCGGACTCCACCGGAATCTTCTGCATGCCCCCGGACTCCACCGGAATCTTCTGCATGCCCCCGGACTCCACCGGAATCTTCTGCATGCCCCCGGACTCCACCGGAATCTTCTGCATGCCCCCGGACTCCACCGGAATCTTCTGCATGCCCCCGGACTCCACCGGAATCTTCTGCATGCCCCCGGACTCCACCAGAATCTTCTGCATGCCCCCGGACTCCACCAGAATCGTCTGC
Source organism: Allobates femoralis (assembly GCA_033576535.1). NCBI lineage: Eukaryota > Metazoa > Chordata > Amphibia > Anura > Aromobatidae > Allobates > Allobates femoralis. The sequence continues at coordinate 215,650,578 of JARQOC010000011.1, read as the reverse complement.
ATGCCCCCGGACTCCACCAGAATCGTCTGCATGCCCCCGGACTCCACCAGAATCTTCTGCATGCCCCCGGACTCCACCAGAATCTTCTGCATGCCCCCGGACTCCACCAGAATCTTCGGCATGCCCCCGGACTCCACCAGAATCTTCGGCATGCCCCCGGACTCCACCAGAATCTTCGGCATGCCCCCGGACTCCACCAGAATCTTCGGCATGCCCCCGGACTCCACCAGAATCTTCGGCATGCCCCCGGACTCCACCAGAATCTTCGGCATGCCCCCGGACTCCACCAGAATCTTCGGCATGCCCCCGGACTCCACCGGAATCCTCTGCATGCCCCCAGACTCCACCGAAATCCTCTGCAATGATGTAACTGTCTGCACCTGCACCGGTATTATCACTGATCCGGGCTCACAGATCAGTAATAATAACATAGTTTTTAAGGTTGAAGGAAGACTAAGTCCATCTAGTTCAACCCATAGCCTAACATGTTGATCCAGAGGAAGGCAAAAAGAAAAAACATGTGGCAACACTAAGCTCCACATTGGGGAAAAAAAATTCCTTCCTGACTCCAGATATGGCAATCAGACTAGTTCCCTGGATCAACGCCCTAAATACCAATGCGAGAGCAGACAGTTACTTCCGGATGCGTACCATTTCTCCATTTCTTCCTGGATCTGGGTCTAAATGACACGCCCCCTTAGGGCGCAGTTCTAAAACCCGGATCTGGAACCCTGATTCAGCGGGATCTGGAGTCCGACATATCCGGGTTCAATACAACCACATTTAAAATCTACCTGAATTGCCCCGGATCCAGGTGGATTCAGGTGTTCATGGTTTTGGTCACGAAGACCAAAATCGCAACAAGATGCAGATTTTGTCTCTGTGAAGAATCTGTGGACACCTGAACCCACCCTGATGCGGGGGAACCGTACACAACTGGATGGACCCGCAAGTGTCTCCAGCCCTACTGAAAGTCAATGGGGCCGAAAACTGATGGGTGCATCCTGTTTTGCGATGGATTCACATGGATGGCTAAAAACACCAGTGTAAAACCAGCCTTAATGAAGATGACATATGTGTTACACTGAAGTAAAGGAGCACCGAGCGCCTTGGAAGCCTAAACAGGTTTCCCTAATTTGCTGAAAAAGTCAAACAATTATATGTTCCCCACAGTTCGTATTACACCACATCCAGAATGCACAGAGTACAACCCAAATTCCTGGGTGAGGTTACCAAATGTCACAGGGGCATTGGAACATTTTTTTTCACCTTCTGGAGGATTGCTGTAGATTAGGAAATACGGAGCCCATATAGTTGAGTTCCTATATGACTGCATGGGAATGCCCATCACAGATGATCCTAAGACTTGTCTACTATCTGTTGGACCTTGAACAATACCAAAGGATTGTAGACCGATTGTTCCTGAATGAGGTCTTAGTTATAGCCCAAAAATGTGGCTGGCTATTGGATGTCATTGAGAGTTCCAACCATCTTGCAATGGAAATCGGTAGCAAACCTCTCCCTCACTTAAAAAAAGATCTACATATGCCGGAACGGGGTCCTGCAAAACGTAAAAATATTTGGGGTAGATGGATTGGATTGACCCCGACTTCTAAACCGGTGGTATGAGGCCAGGACGGCCGCCGCTACTTCAGAACCTCTGGGGATGATAATCAGCAGCTTGGATGGCTTCGCTCCCCTCAGGCGAAGCGCAGTCCCCAGGGCAGCTGGAAGGAGGGTTCAGTGCGTACCTTGGTAGATGTTCACTAGGTCATCAGCACCCCGGTGTCTCTGCGGCCGGTGGTCGTCGCTAAAGAAAGTCTCACATACCACAGCTGGAGTTGTGTTACTTTTACTCAGTAGTTTCAGCATGGCCGCCGGTTGCTTCCCTTGCCAACCTCCGGTTCAGCATTGTCTCCGGAACTGGGACAGTGCAGTCAAGCCTCTGTTGGTGTTCCTGTCTCTCTCTCTCTCTCTCTCTCTGGTGGTCCCTCAGCGCTATAAGGTAATTTCTCTTCTGCGGCAAGCGTGGCACCACTCTGCCCCCTGGGTCTCAGCACCTCCGCACACAGAGCTCAGGTACCGACAGCCACGGGTGCTCAGTTGTACCCCTCCTGGGCACTGCTCCCTAGTTCGGCTGCCTACTCCAAGTTGTGTCAGGTATTCTGCCACAGGTCCCGTTAGGAACTTGGGGCCTCTGGTTCAACGGTTCGGGCATACAGCTTCCGCACCGTGTTCAGGGCTGGGTCCCTGTGTCATCCACCAGCCCCTCTGTACCCTCGCCAGAGACGGGCGTACGGGGATCTACTTCTCAACCCGTACCCCAAGGGCTCTGTTCTTCCTCTACACCCGTCGGTCGTTCCCTCCCGGGACGAGTGTGACCGTGCTCCAGGCTCGAGGCTGCAGGATCTTGTACACCCACAGCGTTCACCAGCCTTGCCGTCCCATACACTGGATGTAGCCAACCTCTTCTTTGGGGAGGAGGTCCCAACAGGGGTGACCTTTCGGGAGGTATGACTAGACGTCTCTTCTGCTGACGAAAACCTCTTGCTCCAAGCCGTACTCCTTTATGAACCCCCAGCCGGTGCGGAGGCTGGAGTCCACAACTACTCCTTGGTGCCGCGCTGATGGGTTGGGTACGTCTTTTGCATGCAGGCCTTCTCCTCCAGGTTAGCTTCTTCTTGCTTCTGCCAGCGGTCTCGGCGCGGTCGTCGCTCTTCCTCCTCAGCGGCTTGTCGTTGCGTCCAGTAGTCACCATCGCGCCTGCTCTCGACTCTGCTCTCCGCCTGGGCCGCAATCGGACACCCCTCTGTTAAGACTTTTGTAGCATGCACAATGCGCCCCTCCGCTCTCGACCTCTGGGGTCTCTGCCGGGTTCCCACTGCTCTGTTGCTCAGCGTCTTCACCCTCTGGCTGTGGTGCTGATTCAGGCGGGTGTGGTGTAGCAGCCGGTGGCTCCTCTGTTGTCTTTGGTGTCACTGGCCGGCTCTGGCTTGGTGGTTCTACCACTGGTGCTGCTTCTGGTGATTCAGGAGGCTCCAGCACCTGCACTCATGCCACTTTTTGTAACTGGAAACGCTTCCAAGCGTTAACTGCCCACAACTGTGCACTGTTTAGCAATTGGCTCAGTTCTTTCTTAGCCTCTTTAAAGTCGTCTGAACCGGTAAACTGTACCCAGTCTATAGCCTCCCCAGTTGCATTGGGAGCTTTCTTGTCTTCTTGTCCGCCAGCCAGAGTGCCCGTCCCACTGCTCGCCATGATGCTTCCTTCGCTCCTCGCACCACGCAACTCTGTCTCGTTCTGGTTCCGAGGCCTCACCCTTTTGGCCCTTTCTAACTTCTCTAGGTGGGGGAAAGCAACACTCTCGAGCAGGCCCCTTGGCTTTTCTTTAGTACTCCGGGTGGGCCTGCTCTTTTGCGCCTTTACCAAGTCACGCCCCGAGACCTACACATGGTGCTCATTCTTTCTCACCGCCATTTTTGTGAGCTAGTTCTTACACAGTCTTAACATTCTTTAAGGCGCACGAGAGGTTTACACCGGACAGCCCCGGACCTGATCTTGCCGTGATGTGAAACCGGCCTTACTCAGTAGTTTCAACATGACCACAGGGTGCTTCCCTTGCCAACCTCCGGTTCAGCGTTGTCTCCAGAACCAGGACAGTGCAGTCGAGCCTCTGTTGGTGTTCCTGTCTCTCTCTCTTACTGGGTGTCTCTTTCTCTGGTGGTCCCTCAGCGCTATAAGGTAATTTCTCTTCTGGGGCGAGCATGGCACCACTCTGCCCCCCAGGTTCTCAGCGCCTCCGCACAAAGAGCTCAGGTACTGACAGCCATGGGTGCTCAATTGCACCCCTCCTGGGAACTGCTCCCTAGTTTGGCCGCCTTCTCCAAGTTGTGTCGGGTGTTCGGCCACAGCTCCCGTTAGGAACTTGGGGCCTCTGGTTCAACGGTTCGGGCATACAGCTTCCGCGCCGTGTTCAGGGCCGGGTTTCTGTGTCGTCCATCAGCCCCTCTGCACCCTCGCCAGATACGGGCGTACGGGGATCTACGTCTCAACCCGTACCCCAAGGGCACTGTTCTTCCTCTACACCCGTCGGTCGTTCCCTCCCGGGACGAGTGTGACCGTGCTCCAGCCCGCGGGAGCCAACACCTCCACCTCCTTACTTCTGCACTTCTCTCCTCGTTCTCTCCTTTTCCTGCACTCACTTTTCCATCCTGGCTATGCTTGGGTCCTCCCTCTGAGTCCACCTACCGTCCCAGGGTCCCTAAGTGTTGTGTGTGTGTGTGCATTGGGAAGATCAACTGCACCATCCCAGTACCTGGAGAGCAGAAGCACTACTCTCCCTAAAATGGATGAGTGCAGTACCGTTGGTGGCGGCTTGCCCGGTGGGTCGCCACAATGACCTAATGGATAGGTTATATGACTAAACTATCCCTGGTGTTAACTCTAGCTCCTTACAGGACCCTGCCTCCCCCTCCGCCACTTCACACTTTTTCTAGGGCAAAATTGTACAGTAACCTGCATGTTTCCAATCCGAGATAAACAACTGATTCTTTATATGCAACCCACCCACAGACCAATATATAAAAGAATTTCATCCAAAAGCCTTACAGATGAAATTTACTAATACACTACTGAGTGAGTAGGCAGTAACTTTTATACAGTGAGAAATAAATATAATCGTTATGCACTGTGTATGCAATAATTAAACATCTCTATATAACAATGGGTGCCACCCCAATTACTGCTGACCGACAGAAAAAACATCAAGGAAAATAGGGTAGGCATGTTCCAGAATCGATACAATCGAAAAATATGGAGCTCACCACACCTGCCGCCGTGAAATAGATACGGAGATCCTCAATCGGTGGTGCAGTCCAGTTGGTGAAGCTCAGCCAACATACAAGTGAAAAGAGGGAACGATACCAATACCTTTAATTAAAGGCCATTAAAAAAAGCCATGTGACAACTTAAAACTGATGCGTTTTTGGAGCAAACAACGCCCTTATCCAGGGGTGCATCAAGCACCCCTGCCGCCTGAACCTCATGGTGTGGAGTTGGGGGTGGGGGCTGTGGTTGTGCTGTTGATTCCTGACCCAGCCGCCTCCCTGCAGCCGTAAGTGAGGACTGTGGATTGCTGGCACCGCCGCCCTCCCGCCACAAGTGTGTAGCGGCGGGGGGGGGTTTAGTTTTACCGGCGGCAAGTGAGGAGCGGGAGGGAGAGGATGCATCTTACCACTGATGCTGACGGTGGCACCCATCACACAGGAAGCCGATGGACGGTGTGGCCCTGCCCTTATCCTATGATGAAATTCACCAAGTTTTAAGTTGTGATATGGATCCTTTTAATGGACTTTAATAAAGTTTATTGATTTATTATGGAGGTGCTGGAATCGTTCCCTCTTCTCGCTCAAAAATCTTCAAACTTTAGTCCATGATAGTAACCAAATTAAAATCTCATAATGGTAGTGAAATAACCACTGACGCGTTTCTGGCTCTAGTTATTCCCTTACTTGTAGAGAACAGATCTATGCTCTATGACAAGGGCTGTAACTTGTGATTGAAATGCAGAGGGGTAGTAATTTCATTACCAGTATGGGGATTTTAATTTGGTTAATATCATGGAATAAAGTTTGAAGTTGTTCATCGATTCTTGGACGTTCTTACCCTATTTTGTCATATACTTTGGTAAAACAAGGCATGAATCACTCTTAATCTAAAGGTTCATTGTCCAACACTAAAAGACCCCCAGTATATTGAAAGTGACAAAGAATTGTGCAAAGTCACTGGATATATCAGCGACATTAATATCCTGTCGGAAATATGATTTTGAGTTTTACCTGAAACATCACTTCCTTCCAACGACACGTCTCTAGAGGCAGACATCTGTTTTTCCAATATCAGAGACCTGGAATAAACAACATGGCATCAGTTCTCGTTTTTTATGTGATATTAATGCATACAACGTCTCTCCTCATTGAGAAATGATGATGCTACGCCCAGTGTTGTGTAGTAAGGTCGCAACGTTAAGGCACTGTGATCTTACGATGTGACACGATTGAAAGTCCAGGATTATATTGAAGACGTCAGAGATGCAGTGCCGGAACAAAGAGAACCGGAGGGCAAGCGGTGAGCAGCGGGCAGCCGGAGGGATGAGACTTTGTTTTGTCTATTATTTAGGTGTGTACTATGTACATCCATGCATAATATGTAAATGTGTATGATGTACAGAAGGTCTGTGGAATGATACAACGCAACAGCCTCTTATTCGGTATACCATTAAATGGTTATAACAATGGTGTGATCACCTTCACAAGTTGTGTGTCATACACTATATTCCATGCTCATAGACATGAGGGTTTGCTGCAAATGCACAAGTATACACCGGGGTACAAAGTTACAAGACAGGAGACATGCTTGGTCTACGCTGCTGTAGGAGTCTTCAATTTAAAGGTCCAGGACACATCAGATGATGCACTGTAGATTTATTAAACGCGTTTCGAAGCTGCCTCACGTCTTCAAACTGGAGTTATGAAGAAGCGAGTTAGCTTCGAAACGCGTTGAATAAAACATCTGTTATGTCCGGGGACTTTCAATTAAAGCCTCCTACGGCAGCGTCGACTGATCACGTCTCCTCCTCTACTGTTTAATGTGTGTATGAAGTATCAATATGTACAGATTTTCAGATATACAGCAAAGATAGTATCATGTTGAATGGCCATAGATGTTTAACCCTGAAGCAATGCAATGTTGTTGAGGCAGCACGCACTTCTCCGCACTGAGCTTGTCCTATCACTGCCTCTGTGGTGTGTCCCTTGTCTTCTTCACCACCTCCATTATTCATTATGCGCATCTGCCATTTTTATGGGGTTTATAATTTTTAAGGCTGTCTGTACATGCAAGGAGGAGGGGGGAAAGTCTGGAGTCTGTACTCTTTAGGAGGTCTGTATATATACTGGTTACAGGGTGGGTCATATGTACTATTTGTATTTGAAATGCTATGGTTTGTGGACACCTCCTATAAAAATGTGTGGAAATAAGGGATAAAGTTAATTGTTTTCGTCCACTCAGAAAACACTGTGCCAGATCCATTACTCAGATGGAACCTAACAGGCCCCATTACCTTACATCCATCCTATTTAAGAAGGATCTACTGATGTAGGCTCCAGGCTAAGCCTTTGACGGCAGTGTAAGAGTACACATTTTTAGTAACCTTTTTACTCAATGCTTTTCTTGGCGGTATTTATTTAGAACTTAGTGGGTGCTCTCGTCCACTGGCCCAGTCTCCTTTCGAAAGACCACATGGACCAAGGCTCATTCCACTGAATGCCCAAACTCCTTAAGGGCCCCTTTACACACTGAGACTTTCCAGCGATCCCACCAGCAATCCGACCTGGCCGGGATCACTGGAAAGTCTTTCTGCATTCGCTGGTGAGCTGTCAAACAAGCAGACTCACCAGCGACCAGTGGACCAGCGACATCGTGGAAAGAATATAAACTATTCTTTCCACGATTTCGAGCTCTCACTCCTGTCTTCTGACAGGCTGCGGTAAGCGGGAGCAGGCTGGTAACCATGATAAACAACGGGTATCTAGGCAGAGCGCAGCGCCTAGTTACCCAATGTATACCTTGGTTACCAGCCTTCTCCGCTTCCAGGCTGGTATCCAGCGGGCAACTAGGGACAGCGATGTGCTTAGATACCCGTTATGTACCTTGGATACCAGCCTGAAAGCGGAGAAGGCTGGTAACCAAGGTATACATCGGGTAACTAGGCACTGCACACTACCTAGACAACCGTTGTTTACCATGGTTACCAGCCTAGGCAGGTCGCTGATCGTAGGTCTCTCGCTGTCACACGCAGCGATGCGTGCTGACCAACAGGAGACCAAGGACCTAAAAATGGTCCTGAATGATGTGCAGAGATCAGTGACCTCACAGCAGGGGCCTGATCGCTGCTACGTGTCACACATTGTAACATCGCTGGAGAGGTCACTGTTATGTCACAAAACCTGTGGCATTTCAGTGACATTGCTAGCGATGTTGTAGTGTGTGAAGTACCCTTAACCGTGGGTGGAACACTGCTCAAACAACACAGGTCCAGGGAACCACACAATGGTAAGTATTTATTAGAGTTAATTCAATCCAACTGCCTAATTTTCCTCTGAATGATGTAGACAGAAGGGGGCAGAGGTAATTTACATTTAGTTAGCATTAAATAAACTAAGACAATGTCAGGTAAGAAACAATATATATTATATATATATATATATATATATATATATATATAGATTATATATATATATATTATATATATATATATATATATATTATATATATATATGTATATATTATAGTATGGCAGATTGTTAAATCAACAGTTTATATCACAATTGTTTGCGTAGATTTCCCCTTTTGCAATGGAGATGGCAATCTACAGAAAGATACAAACTAAAGGTGCAGGTATTCCACCTGAGCCAAAAAATGGCATTCAGCAGGCAGATCTATGCTACAGTGTTTGCTTTGGTCTGGCGGAATCCTGCATCTATCATCATCTTCCAGTCTGGTAGATGGGTTATTGTGATGTCATTGTGACATCACAGTCGTCCAAAGTTCTCGCTGTTGTGGAGACTGATTATTCCAACGCTTGTTCAGATTGATCTGACTTACTCGCTGAGCATGTAACATTCCTCATCATGGCTCATTAACCATCGGACACCTTCTGATGCCGCATCAATTTTAATTTAACTCGTCAGCGAGGCTCCTGGAGGAATATTTAGCAAAGATGATGGACTTCCCGGCTGTAATTTTTGACAATGGCTCAGGACTATGTAAGGCTGGAATTTCAGGTGATAAAATCCCAAGATCTGTAATTACGTCGGTTGTGGGTCGGCCACGATTAATGCCTTTGCTAGGGATGGACCAGAAGAATTGTTATATTGGAGAGGAGGCGCAGGCCAGAAGAGGAGTCCTTGCTTTGACCTATCCAGTAGAGCGAGGAATTATAACATGTTGGGATGACATGGAAACAATCTGGAGCTACGTGTACGATCATGAACTTGGCTTGTCACCCGGAGACCAGCCGATCTTGTTAACTGAAACTCCCTTTGGTCCAATGGAGAACCGAAAGAAGATGGCAGAAATCATGTTCGAGGTGTTCAATGTCCCGGGAATGTATGTCGCATTACAAGCTGCCTTGTCGCTTTATTCTTCTGGTGCTACTACTGGGATGCTTGTAGATATCGGTGATGGTGTCACCCAGATGGTGCCAATCTACAAAGGCTTCATTATACCCAATACTGTGGCTAAACTTAACCTTGCCGGCAGGGACATCACTGATTTTCTCGCAAAGCTTCTTTTGGAAGTCGGCCACAGTTTTGTAAGTAGCGCGGAAAAAGAAATAGTCAGAGACATCAAGGAACATCATTGCTATATACGGCCGAATGGACACCACTCATGCTGCATGACAGGAGAAAGTAGGATTTACAGTCTTCCCGATGAAAACACCATAAGCCTAGATAGCCAGCTCTTCCGCGCCCCTGAGATCCTCTTTGAGCCGTCTTATATTGGTTTAGAGTCTCCCGGCCTGCATGAGCTGATCTACACAACTGTAATGAAATGCCCCATTGACATACGCAAAGATCTTTTCAGCAATATCATCTTGTCTGGTGGGACCACCATGATTCCTGGAATGAATGAGAGGATCTTAGAACAGATTCAAGCTAAGGTGTCAGCCGGGGTCAAAGTAAATGTCATCTCACCGGAGGATAGGCAATTCGCCGTGTGGACAGGGGCATCCGTCCTCTCAAGTTTGGAGACCTTCCAAGATCAGTGGGTGACCAAATGTGAATATATGGACATTGGTCCGGATGCAATACTGAGAAAATGCCTCTAGGAACATCAGCATCCTATTCTATAACCAGAATATAATAAATACTGGCAAAGCCAAAAAGAACAATATGACATTTGTGTATTTATTTATGTACCGTATATACTCGTGCATAAGCCGACCCGTGTATAAGCCGACCCCCCTACTTTTGCCCCCAAAACCTGGGAAAACCCATTGACTCGTGTATAAGCCGAGGGTGGACCCCAGCACAAGTATACAGCCCCCAGCAGTGTGGTATACAGCAGCCTCCCCAGTGGTAGTATACAGCAGCCTCCCCAGTGGTAGTATACAGCAGCCTCCCCAGTGGTAGTATACAGCAGCCCCAGAGGTATATACAGCAGCCCCAGTGGTAGTATACAGCAGCCCCAGAGGTATATACAGGCCCCAGTGGTATATACAGGCCCCAGCGGTGTTACAGCAGCCTCCCCAGTGGTATATATAGGCCTCCCCAGTGGTAGTATACAGCAGCAGCCCCAGTGGTATATACAGCAGCAGCCCCAGTGGTAGTATACAGCAGCCCCAGAGGTATATACAGCAGCCCCAGAAATATATACAGCAGCCCCAGAGGTATGTACAGCAGCCCAGTGGTATATACAGCAGCCTCAGTGGTAGTATACAGCAGCCCCAGAGGTAGTATACAGCAGCAGCCCCATTGGTAGTATACAGCAGCAGCCCCAATGGTAGTATACAGCAGCAGCCCCATTGGTAGTATACAGCAGCCCCAGTGGTAGTATACAGCAGCAGCGCCATTGGTAGTATACAGCAGCAGCCCCAGTGGTATATACAGCCCCCCCATCAGTATACAGGGCCCCCCCGCCTTGTGCAGCTAGCCTGTAAAGGAAGAGAATAGTATACTTATCCCTCCGCTGTCCCGCTGCTGCTGTCCCGCCGCCGCAATCGCGCTCCTCCGGCTTCATCCAGCGTCTTCCGGCTTCCTCCTCTGGCGCGCAGACAATGACGTCATTGCCTGCGCCGACCAGAGGAAGCCGGAAGACACTGGATGAAGCCGGAGGAGCGTGATGGCGGCGGCGGGACAGCCGGACAGCGGCAGGGATAAGTATACTAATCTCTTCCTTTACAGGTTGGCTGCACAAGGCGGGGGGGCCTGTATACTGATGGGGGGGCCTGTTTACTGTATACACTGTATACATTGTATACAGTATACAGTGACTTGCGTATAAGCCGAGGGGGGGACTTTTCAGCCCAATTTTTGGGCTGAAAAACTCGGCTTATACGCGAGTATATACGGTACTTCTCATGAGTTAAAAACAAAAGAACAAGACGTCTGGCTTAATTAAGAATATTACCCAGGACACGCTTGGAAAAAGGCGGTATCATCACAATGCTCAATGAAACAAAGGGAAAAAAAGCACTTAGTCAAGTGCCACTCTTCTCAGAAATTGAAGGAAATCTTTAAAATTACTTCAGTTAACCCCCATATACCCAAGGAGATCAGTGGTGATGTGACAGTCATGGTCATCACTGCTGTCAATGATTGGCAGCCACCATCACTTGCCAATCCAGCCAGAAAAAGAAACATAGCGAACATGGAGTCTACATCAAAAGTGTCCCAAGCATGCAGGTGTCTCTAGCGTGTGCCATCCTCTTCACTTTCCTTTTTATTATGGGGTTACATTTTAACATACATATATTATATATATATAATATATAAAATAACTATATAAAAAGATAGAGTTGTTTTTTTAACATTAATATGATGTCATTAAAATATTGCATTAATTAATGTGAACATATTACATACTGGAAAGATCTTGCTTGGGTGACAAACTGTCGAGCTCTGTCTATTTCTTTCACAAGTCTTTTTAAATCATCTCCTTCAAACACTGGGAGAACTGGATCCTGTTGTAAGAAAAGGGAAAAAATAATTTTATTATCATATCTCCATCAAACAATGTTCATGTGAAGGGTATTTATCTGTAAAATATAAAAAAAAAACAAATGTAAAGTAAGAACATTTCTACTTTGATGCCATGTTCCTTCACACAGACATTTTTTATTGAACATTTGCTTCCTACATGCAAAGTTAAGCAACTTTTTAAATAAAATAATATATTAAATATTGAGAAAGAGATCCAAAAAGCTCCCGTAACTGGAATCCTCACATTAGCAAACAAGACGTAGATCTCCTAAACACAGTACAGGATCCCACCATGGAAGTAACACTATCATCTCTATGTTGATGTGTATCTGTTATCAGATTCCTCAATACAAGGTGCTAGGGGATGGGAGATTAAATTCAATACAAATTGAATTTGTGATGAATATTTGGGAATTCGCTGAACCTTGTGAAATGAACATTTTTCAGTTTTCAGTGCATGATTTGGCCACTGCTATTTTACACACAAAAGACTGATCAACCGCAGAAGGCCATCATGACCTGGCGTGCAGCTAAGGTGGCTTCTTCATGATGTCTTGCAGCTATTACATCACATGTTCCAACATAGCCAATCAGGAGAGACTACTTAGCCTGTATCAAAACAGAAAAGGAAATGCAGCAGCCAATTTGTGTGAATCCTGGATAGTGAGAGGATGTCACAGGTCACATCGGTGAGGTATACCAGAAGTGTATATAAGCCAGTGTGTATCGCACAGACAGAGTCTTCTGCAATCTAAATCCAGCATGGTTTGCTGGCATTTATTGTTCCACAGACCTGTAGGATGTTAAGGATGGTCAGGAAGTGATTGGTGGCATTGACCATCATAGTTCCTCCCCATGGGTGTTGAGATCTGATATAGTGGACTCCTTCATGAGTCACATGGTCTCTGATGTAAGACAGGTGCTGTTAGACCAGTTTCCTGTTTGTTCCATGTCACATTTCTGTATTCTTGAGAGTGGAGCTGGCCAGGGCTCCTAGATGTGCAGGAGTAATTGAGGCCTGGTGGATCTGGACTCACAACAGGCGCCGATACGGAGCAAGTCCAAGGACCTGGTGGGGGATCCCTGTGTGTAACCTCCTGGAACACAACACTGAATCTGCTAAGCTGCAAGAGCAGGTAAACCCTGAGTGGAACTTTGCATGCTGACTGAGGTCAGTAGATAATTGTGTGCAGGCATAAATGCTGAGTCAAGGACTATATCTATGTACACGTCCTTGTGTGAACTGTGGTCTCTGTTATCGGCTGCACAGCCAAGAGTAGTGGTTTATGACATTTAATAAACCAATGGACTATCTTTCATAAGAAACTACATATGTATGTAGAATTGCACAGTAAGTGAGTGATCCCCAACAGACTCAATAGCGCTACCTCACACAGCTTATCTATGGAGATAGGAAAAGAAAGCCAAACGGGGGAGAAGCTTTACAGATAGTGCAGACTACACAACAGTGAAGAACAGTTGCTCTCTGGACCGGTACCCATATATGTTGAGGTCACTAGTAAACACTGTTTAGGGTTAAAGAGCTTGAAAGGGGTTAGATTCAGTGTTAAGAGACTTCAGAGTGTCATCAGATCAACTTAGACTTTGTAACCAATTTTTTTGTTTTCTTGTAATGTCTATATATTATCGGTTTATGCCACTTTTTTTAGTAATGACTAATTAGACTCATCTAATACATACATCTTCATCTGAGAATCCCTCTGTCAACATCCTGTGTGCAACAAAATGTCCGTCCATATTCCCATGGTGAGCATGGTATCGGCCCCCTGACAGAGTCGCTAGCATTTTTAGAAATTCATTTCCTGATCTAATGAGAAAGAATGTAAAATAGATAAAAATATTTGATGAAAAAAACTTTCTGATAATGAAACTTTCATAAAATGTCAGTGCCAAAAGAAAATCACAAAAGTATAGGTACTAATGAGAAGAAAAGTCATGCACCTCACGCTGATGCGAAAGTTTGATGATAAATGCAACAATCAAAACTGCACTCCATGAAAGCATGTTTATTGTATAGAAAAAGGGATCAGGCAGGCATGCTGGAGGATGCGGGTTGTTGCTGGACAACAGCCGCATAGGTGTGGACCCATTAAGCACACCTGGTGCAAAACAGCCGTTGTCCAGCAAAACCCCATCCTCCAGCATGCCTGCCTGATCCCTTTTTCTATACAATAAACACATGAAGATTTTCCATCAGTAGGTGCAACTTCTTTCTTTTGTTTTTGGATTTGTTCCAACCAATTATTATAACCTAATTTACATAACAATGCATTTATTCATCAGAGACTAATTTAGTCCAGCAAAAATATCTATTATTAAAAGGTTAAAAGGAGTTTCCCCACAAAAAAAGTTAATTTTAAAGTTGATTTTAATCAATAAATCTTGGAAACAATAATAATTTTCACAATTAAATGTGTTTAAAACAATGTTCCTGTGCTGAGGTAATCTTATATATGTGTCCCTGCTATGTACTGTGTAATGGAGGTGTCTGACCATACAGGGACATGGTCTGATCATACCACATCTCCTGTGCTGAGATAATCTTATACATGTGTCCCTGCTATGTACTGTGTAAAGTGTTGACAAGGCTGTCTGTCCCATCCTGACTGAGAATTATATGTGTCCCGTGTACTGTATGTCTCATCGGCTCCACCTGCCCAGGAGATGTGGTATGATCAGATAATGTCCCTTTATGGTCAGACACATCCATTACACAGTACATAGCAGGGACACATATGTAAGATTATCTCAGCACAGGAGATGTGGTATGATCAGACCATGTCCCTGTACGATGGAAGTGGAATAAAGGAACCGTCACATCACCCCTAGGACTCCTGTCTTTTTTGGGGGACCAACTGAAGCATCCAGGGATAATCCCCCAGTGATAGCAGCGCGGACCGTGGACACCTATATCCTGATACCTGATTCTCTTCCCACGTGCGAAGTGGTGGTGGAGGTCCAGCGGCAGCTGCCATATGCAAAACGCCTACTAACCAGTTGTGGGGATCTCAACTGGTACAGGTTAGTGCACCTGTATTTTCACACGCACCTTTCACTAAACATCGGCGATAGGGCACTATTTGTGCCTCGTTTGTCTCCCTTTATATTTTCTAGCATGTCCCTGTACGGTCAGACACATCCATTACACAGTACATAGCAGGGACACATATATAAGATTATCTTAGCACAGGAAATGTGGTATGATCAGACCATGTTCCTGTACAGTCAGACACATCCATTACACAGTACATAGCAGGGACACATATATAAGATTATCTTAGCACAGGAGATGTGGTATGATCAGACCATGTTCCTGTACAGTCAGACACATCCATTACACAGTACATAGCAGGGACACATATATACGATTATCTCAGCACAGGAGATGGGGTATGATCAGACCATGTCCCTGTATGGTCAGACACATTCATTACGGCCACTTTACACGCGGCAACAGGAAGATAGAAACGGCAGGTGTCGGAGACAATTGTACTTTTACCTTCAAAACACCTTGCAGATACCTGAATTACATGCAGCCACTTCAAGGTGTTTTGAAGATAAAAGGTACAATTGTCTCCGACACCTGCCGTTTTCTATCTTCCTGTTGCCGCATGTAAAGTGGCCATTACACAGTATATAGCAGGGACAGATATATAAGATTATCTCAGCACAGGAGATGTGGTATGATCAGACTATGTCCCTGTACAGTCAGACACATTCATTACACAGTACATAACAAGGACACATATATACGATTATCTCAGCAGAGGAGATGGGGTATGATCAGACCATATCCCTGTATGGTCAGACACATCCATTACACAGTATATAGCAGGGACACATATATAAGATTATCTCAGCACAGGAACATTTTTTTTTATACACAACCATTTGTGAAATGTACTATTATTCCAAGATCTATTGATTAAAATGAACTTTGTTTGTGGGAAAACCTGTTTAATACAATGTTGGACGTTTATAGGATATGAACATGATATGCTATAGATGTCTGATAGATACATGTCCCACCTCTGAGATTTTGAGAATGGGGCCCCGTTTTTTCGCTGCCAAGAATGTAGAGGTAGCAAAACGTTAATAGTTTTCTCCATTTACTTCTATGAGAGTTCTGAAAATAGCTGCACACACTGGCTAATGGCTAAATGTCCCATAGGTGTGTCTTATGTCAATAGGCAGGTAGATCCCTCAGTATTAGGGAGTCTCATCTCATGCCTTGTTAGCATCTCCCATGCACATTGCAATGCTGGATATCCATGGGCACGTACCTTTCTGAGTTATTGAAAGAAACAGTATGTACTTTGATATTTCGGGACTTTAGGAGATGTTCCGCTAGCAGGAGGTTGTAGCTGGTGTCCGGCTTCCCGTCTGTCAGCAGGTAAACACTTTGTACATCGGGGTAAGAAAAACTTTTCTGAAACAAGAGGAGATGTGATAAGTTTTTTAATTTTGTATACCGTAACTAATATTTTTATGGTCTACTTTTATCCACAGGATTTACATGTGTGTATGCAGACCATACAAAAAAGTAAGACCTATATATACCCAATGAGGTATGTGTGTACTGTCTATGGAAAACATGGACAGTATATGGACAAATAAATACTGATATCTGAAGAAACTTATCTCTAGGCAAAGCATGTGATTGGATAAGTTAAATTCAGAAGCCTCCATCTGCACCAGGTAAAGAATTACATAATGCAAATGACAGGTCCTATAAGTCCCACCCCCTCTCCTTTGTTTCAAGCATCATAGGTTTATGTCACATTATTGAGATGGCAAAGTGATGTAGATGTAGTACAATACATATCATCCCTTTTCTGGCACCTGTGATTATTCTTCTAGACGTGCTCCAGACTGCAGAAAAGGATTTGTAGAAAGTATAATTGTATCTATGTTACAGAATGTTTTACAATGTCATCTACAAGCAAAGTAGCTATAATAGTGAAAGGAAGAGTAAAATAATGTGACGCTTCACCAACCTCCAGAGCATGAAGAATGCAGGTGTTCCCCCGGGGCTGTAGTCTGGAAAGCCAATGCACCGCATCTTGACAAGCTTTGTCAGAGGCCTCCACCAAACACTCCTGCCATGGCTCAATGTTGTCTGTAATGCTTATCATATTAAACCTGTGCAATTCATGGACGAAAAATAAACGAATAATAGACTGAGTAATGAGAAACCCATGGAAAATGCAGCATAATGTCATACGCCAAAAAATTGTTTCTTGAAGGAATGTGAAGGGTCAGGTTTGTTTGCTACAGCAAATTTGCTTCCTTGGGGCAAAGACACACTATGTGAGTATCTCACATGCATCTTGCATGAGTCACCCGGACCTGCTCCTACCTCTCTGAATGGGAGCGTGGAGCTCCATAGAATCACAATCAGCTCCACACTTCCGTTCAGAGAGGCAGGGGCCGGGCCGGGTGACTCTTGCAAGATACTCACATGCAACTCGCATAAGTGTTTCTGTCTTGTAGTCCCAGTTCTGCAGGACAGCGCAATTATGGTGAAACAAAAGGAGAAAAGGGCCATTTATATTAATCAATAAAGAGCATTTACCAACTCGCAATGCAGTTTTGCTTTGTTAGGCCATGTTCACACATTTTATTTTTTGCTGTTTTTTCTGCAGTCAAAACTGAATCTCTTGGCAGTTAAAAAATACCCTTTGTGCTGCATTATGCCTTCCACCAAGCTCAAGGGCTGGATGCTAGATCTAGCCCTGGGGGGCAGTCTACTTCTTCCAGCCTGAGCCCAAGTGAGGACCGGCGGGGGGGTTGCTATCGGTGCAAACCGGGTGAAGAGCGGGGAGGGGGTGCTTTCGGTGCAAACCGGGTGAAGAGCGGGAAGGAAGGGGGGATGCCGCCTCTCACCGGCCTCCACCACGCTGCCTGCCACGGCCCGCTTCCTGGGTCCCGCTACCATTGCCACAAATCACTGCCGCACAGCCCCTATCATTACAGGGGGTGGCCCTAAACTAAGGCAATACCACCGGCCTGGGGGGCAAATGCCTCCCTGTCACCCGGGCCAGTCCGCCCCTGACCACCAAGCAGACCTTCCTGACACAGTATAACGGTAATTTGGACACGCCGATGACTGGGCATTTGCCACAGTGAGTAAAAAAATGGAGGAAGCAGAGGAGGTTCTGACAGAAGACCTTAAGGACATGGGAAAGTATTTCCGACAACGGAGCCTAAAGCCCAATCCATCAAAAACAGAAGTATACTGCTTTCATCTACACAACGCAAGTGCTAAGACGGAACTCAAAGTACACTTTGAAGGTCAACCCATCAGACACAATGTCAAGCCTAAGCACTTAGGCGTAACCCTTGATAGAAGCCGAACCTTCAAATATCACTTGAATAAGACAGGACAGAACCTGAAAGCATGCAATATTATTATTCAGAAAGTCTGCGGATCCTCGGCAATTCCATATATATATAACCTCAACATCCAACTGTGATTTTTATACCTCTGTTCCTTTAAATCACTGCATAATATCTGATGTTTATTCTCATATGATGTAAAATACTTGTTCATACAATTAATAATAATAATTAATAATATAGAATCCCAAAGTTCAGCTTGCAAGCATGGACAATACAAGGTATCAGGCCACCAATGCAAGACGAATGTGAAAACACAAAAAAGTTTAGAAAAAAAGGGCAATTCGAGCAAATTATTTAGGAGAAAAAAAAAAGTATTTTATGTGTAAAAAATAGTGACTCTTAAGAACACAAAACCTGTATTCATGTATGAAGTGCAGACGTGAACTGAGGTCACATGAGGTCTTGAAAAAATACTAATTTGCAAATGTAGTGCAGGGCATTGTTTTACATAGGTAATGCACTAGTCAGGCATTGTTTACTTTAACACATAAATACATTAATGATAACACTAACCTCCATGCTCATGTGAGGACTACACAGTAAGAAATGGCTTTCACATCCTGCTTCTTTTTCACAAAAAATTATGCAAAAACTGATAGCAGTGCTGCTGTGTTTTTGCACTTACTCATTAGTTTCTAGAGTTGAAAAGACGCATCAAAAACACTGAAGGAATTGACGCTGCAGTTTTCAACAAAGCAAACAGTTTGGTCCGGAAAAACAACAACTGTGTGCAGGAGATTTCTGAAATCCCATAGCTTTTGCAGGTACTGTAAAAAGCAGCTTTTAATTTGAATAATACAAAACACAACAAAAAACAGCAAAAATGCAATGTGTGAACATAGTCTAAAGCTGGTTTCACACCTGGGGTGCATCCAGATCAGGATTAAAATGGGTGCATCTGGATGCGGTCCTGACTCTGCAAAATGCATGCCACTGCAGCTGATGGATGCCTGATCTGGATTTCGGGAGGAGAGCGGGAGAGATGGAGAGAGATGGAGAGAGAGAGAAAGAGAGAGAGAGGGAGTGAGCGGGAGTGAGCGGGAGAGAGGGGAGAGGGAGAGAGGGAGGGAGCGGAGAGAGGGGGAGCGAGAGAGGGAGGGAGCGAGAGAGGGAGGGAGCGAGAGAGGGAGGGAGCGAGAGAGGGAGGAGAGAGGAGAGGAGGAGGGAGAGAGCGGGGAGAGGAGCGGGGGAGAGAGAGCGGGAGAGAGAGCGGGAGAGAGAGCGGGAGAGAGAGGGGGGAGAGAGGGAGAGAGAGGAGAGGAGGAGAGAGGGAGAGAAAGGGGAGAAGGGAGATGGGAGAGAAGGGGAGAAGGGAGAGAGGAGAGAATGGGAGAGAATGGGAGAGAAAGGGAGAGAATGGGAGAGAAAGGGAGAGAATGGGAGAGAAAGGGAGAGAATGGGAGAGAATGGGAGAGAATGGGAGAGAATGGGAGAGAGACTCCAGAATTCTGTTGATGTGAATAGTAGATAAGAAAGTTTGAGCATGCTCAGTGTGGTACAATAGATCTAACTGGACGGATGCGCCCATTTTCGGATCTGGACACCACTGAAATACATAATATTTGTTGCTGCATTGTGATGAATCAAAATCGCAACTTCTTGAGTCTAGGGAGAAAGTAAAAAATACTAATGTGGTAGGATCTGGCATAATCCTGATGCCACCGCATGTGCCTGTGGCCCCATGTTAAGTATAGGGACACAGTCCTGATCAGGAGGCTTCAGGAGTTGTAATCACAGAGCAGGAGAAAAAAAATGCAAGTGTGAAACCAGCCTTAGGCTGCTTTCACATCTGTGGTTCTGCCCGTGGGGGCAGATCCGGCAGCTTTGCCGCATGTGCCGCGTAACAGCCGACTTGTGGCAAGCCCCATTCATTCTCTATGGGACTTGCAGTCAGGTGCGGCAAGTGAGGTTTTGCTGGATCCGGCACTTGCAGCAAGTCAAAGAAAGCACAGCTTGCAAGGTTTTTTTGCGCTGCCGCAAGTGCCATATCCGGAAAAATCGTACTTGTCACACATGACCGCAAGTCCCATAGAGAATGAATGGGCATGCCGCAAGTCGGCCGTTACGCGGCACATGTGGCAAAGCTGACAGATCTGCTGCGAATAGTCAGAACCACAGATGTGAAAGCAGTCTAAAGGCCCAGTTACACACACAGATAATTGTGCAGAGATTGTTCACAGATCTCTGGTTGCAGTGAAATCATGGACACATTGATTCATTCTGTGGTTGTGTACAAATGTAACAATGTGTCCATGATTTCACTGCAACCAGGGATCTGCGAACAATCTCTGCACAATTATCTGTGTGTGTAACTGGGTCTTAAGGCTGGTTTCACACTTTCATTTTTTTTCACCTGCTTTGTAATCCGTCCAACTCCTGAAGCCTCCTGATCAGGCCGCTGTCCCTATACTTAACGTGGGGCCACAGGGACATGCATCAGCATCAGTTTTGCGGTGGATCCATATCACTGCGACCTTTTGACCTCCTCCCAGCCGCACACTGTTGCGATTTTGCAGCTCATGAAAAATCCTGATGCGTCCGAATGCGTCCCAGTGAAGCCACAAATATAATGTATTTCAGTGGTGTCCGGATCCGTCCATCTGGATCTGTTGTAACACACTGAGCATGACCAGAGTTTAGTACCTGCACCACCTCACAAGCATCTACCCCCACCTCAGAAAAGGGGCATATGCCCTATGATATTGTGTAAAAATGTTACTATATACATGTACACAATAAATTATAGTATGGGGGCACCTGGGCAGGGGCTGAGGGAGTGGTTTAAAACCACTACTTTATTACAATCACTGAAGTCCCATTGGGTTTTGCCGATGCTGCGGGACTGATCTACGCACAGAACTGTCAAAAGTGGCGTAGATCGTGCTCCTGCCCCACTTCTGACAGGTCTGTGCGTATATCCATCCCGCTGCGCCGGCAAAACCCAATGAGACTTCAAACAGTGATTGTAATAAAGTAGTGGTTTTATACCACTCTCGTAGCCCCTCCCCAGGTGCCCCTGTAGTATATACATCTACACAATACATTTTCAGAGATATTGGGGAAAAGATGTGAGCTCAGCGTCGGAGCGCACATCAAAGTGAGGGAGCCGACACATGCTGTACCCAGTACGTCATATATCGTAAAGAGGTTAAAATAGGGGCTCCATTTTATAATCTGGTGCATCTCATACACAGTGTAGCCTACCCAGTGGGGGCACAGTGGTGGTGGAGCAGCAGGGTCATAGAAGACCGGATTGTGGTGGTGGGGGTTGTGGACGGTGGTACGATGGCGGGCAGGAGGCAGGGCTGCCGGTAGATGACGGATACTTACAGGCATGTAGCAGGGGGTGTCGCGGCAGTGTATGGCGAGCGCCATTGATACTTCGGTGTTCCAACAAATGGCTGTGGGGGCAGCGCAGATAAAGATCTCAGGCAGCCAAAACCTCTATCTGCGCATGCGCCGCCTTCGCAGCCATATTCTCGAAGTTCATCCGATAGAGGCAGCACAGGCACAGATTGAGCTCTTGGCTCTCTGAGGTCTCAATCTTCTCCTGTGCCGCCTATGCAGTCATTCGCCTGCTGAATCCCAAAAGTATCAATGGTGCCCACCGCAACACCCCCAGCTCAAGGCCTGCAAGCATCACCTCACTGCCGACATCCACTGGTGCCCCTACCTTGTGTACCTGCTCACCTACCATTGCAGCCCCCATCGGTTAAGCAAGATTTGGGTTATTAGACACCCCCACCATTTTCCCTCCATGGCGGGGAAAAAGTGTGTTTTATAATCCAAAAAAAAAGGTAATTCATGAATTTTGCACATAATACGTATGGCTACAGGTATAGAAAAAAAAAAAAAAACACCAATGTGCAACTTTAAGTCAATGAGCGAAGAACCCAGCATTTCTGCAATGAATCAATAGCACATAGGACTGTAAATTTTATTTAAAACAATACAATCTTAACTTACCAAATATTTCTCGGCATTAGTTGTTCCCATAGTAGTGATATTAACCCCTTCTTAAGTTCTGACAAAAAGGGAGCCATAGAGCTGGATGCATCAATAAGTATACAGACTTTATTCTCCAATATGGTGCCAAACAGTCGGCGACTCCCTGCAATGTGGAGCAGACGTGGGTAACCTGGTTGGTTAAACTGGTCAGAGTGACCCTCATATATTGCACAGAACCATAAATAGGTAAATCTGCAGTTCTGCACACCAGAATGAGCGGCTTTGATATGTATATACGTACACCATGCTCTGATATTGGTGTAGGATTATTTCTTCTACATATAAATCCACTCATCCGGATGTGTAAATTGCTGAAGATTTCTGTTATGAACTCTGCATTGCAAATAGAGAAAGAGTTACCTGAAAGAAGCCACTGAAGACGCTGGGCGTAGCGCTTTAAAGCTTTTTCTAGCTGTTCAATGTATTCTTCCAACTCCTTGGGCTGAAACTGAAGATGCTTCACAACCCCCTGTAGAAAAAATAATAATCATTTTATGTGATCCCATATTTTGTTAGGATTTATAGAGACCATATACTGTATAACCAATATAGACTCTCCCTTACTTAGGCTTGCCACTGCAACCTAACACACACCCGTGATGTTATCCACCTTGCTCAGGTAATGGTGGGCTATCTGGGTATACACATGGTGTCCAGCCACTACATTGTGCCAGTGACACTACATAAGCCTTGAGACTACATTAACCTCACTGTAGCTCTGCTACTTCAGTAATTCAACAATGCTACATCAGACAACTGCTACAAATCGTCTCCATCAGAAATCCATATCTAAAACATCCAAAACCTGCAACAACTCTGCTCCACTAGGGATCCAGCTCTGTGTTAGGACTTTGGATCTACTGTATATTCACATTCTGTGTGTTTTACCCCTTTTCAAGATGGTGTCTGCTGCTTCACTCCTGATCATATGATCCTCCCCTCTACCTATATAAACCTTAGCCTACCATCTAGCTTTGCTCAAGTATTCAGTATGATTTCCTTGCTCCTGTTCTGTACCATTTGACCATATAAAGATTTACGGCAAATTTAACACCAAACTGGATTTATAACCTTTTTGTGCCTGGAGTAGACCGACCAGCAGAGGCGTGTTTGTTTTGGAGCTTGGGCATAACCACACTACTTGTCATTTATACCCACACTCCTACAAGTACGCCCCAGACTGCTACAAGCCCTACCCAGGCCCAAGCATGCTCAACCCCCCCAAGTCACAAGCATGCCTGCGTGCCCCCAGTCTCAGCATGACCGCCCCCTCCACACTTTATTGCCCTATGTGAACTGTAATAGAACTGCCACATTGCACTTAGAGTGGTCATCTCTTCTTTTACACTGTGACGAAAGGAGATGACCACTCTCAATCCTGTGGTAGCATTTTACTTCTTAACACACAACACTCTATATGATATGAGTACGTGTAAAGCTTACTGGCTAATGATCCATGAATAATAGTGAAAAGCAGGGCTGTAGTGTACAGCTAAAGGTGTATCTGGAAAGGGAACACAGTAATTACTGTACCTGAGAAAGAGAAATGAGAGTCTTAGCTTCAGAGTGTTGCAGCATTTTACTTCTTAATGTACTGTTTTTTTGCTTGCACCTCGAACTTAGGTGATGCCAGTCCTTATTCTATATACATACAGTCCTGTGGTGTGGGCACTCACCTCCTCCCCCTGTGCCCGCGCTGATTTGATTTGAACCTCACAGCCGCCCTGTCCCCTCTGTGCAGCAGAATGAATGAACCGCTCGCTGCATAGAGGGGCCATCACAGTGTAAAAGAGGAGATGATCGCTCTCAGTGCAATGTGGCAGTTCTAGCACAGTTTCATAGACGGATGGAGGGTGGAGGGGGTGGGCATGCTGGAGACTGGGGGGGCAGGCTTGCTGAGACTGGTGGAGATGGGCATGCTTCAGACTGGGGAGGGGGCAGGTATGCTGGAGACCTTGGAGGGGGCGGGAATGCTTGGGACTGGGGGAGGAGCTTGTTGCTGTGTGGGGAGGGCTTGTTTCAGTCTGAGGCTTGCTTGTAGGAATGTGGGCATAAATGACAAATAGTGTAGTTACGCCCAAGCTCCAAAACAAACATGCCCCTGGTCGGTGGCAGAGGCTGCTGATCCAGACGAAAAAAAGGGGATATCTATGTAACCCTGCAAAATGCTGACAAGGTGTAAATCACAAACTGTCAACATTTTGCAGCCTAGATACACATCTAAATTAAACAAAAAGTCTGGACAACACCTTTAAGCAAACTTAACACGCCTGGTGTTAGATGAATCTTTACCATCAATGAGATACAGAATAAAGGATCTGCATAAAAAAACCTTAGAGAGAAGATGTTTACATCTTACATAAACACTTTTTTTTATATGATATTCTATAAGTAACAGTTATGATCTGAAAGAAGAGAAAAGCGACTTACATTGATCTCCACACTTGGGAATATAGTGCAGTATTTTGCAGAAACCTTCTTGTGTAACGCCGGCACCAGCTTCTTCTGGTGGGTGCAGTCCGGGCCAAACACCAGCCTGGTCAGCTCCAGCTTCAGCTTCTTTAATCCAAACCTCTTCAGCCACTTGTTGAAGAAATAAGATGTCCGAATAATAACAAAAATATCACAACATTCTTGTTAGTGAAATTTACAGAAAAACAATTACTAAAGTTTATAAAATCAAAGCCATTAAAGCGCTAAGGTTTGCTTTTATAGGGGTCACTACATATTATACTCAATTACACACGTTAGGCTCCCCAGGACTTTGATAATTTAACCCCTCGTGTACCAGGCCTATATTGACTTTTTGAAAATGTATATTTTTATTTTTGTTTATTTTCCCCTTTGCATACCCGCAGTCATCATCTTTTTGGGTTTGCTTTTTGCAGAGTTAAAAGGTAACCGAACTTTCAGATAACTTTTCAGAAAAAGCTGTCCTGTGCGTATTCATGAGGAATACCACCATCTCTGGCCATGATAAGAATTATATCCTGGATTTTCACGCATGATCTAAGTCTAATTTGCAATCCCCTGAGATCTGACTGTAGAAGCCATGCAAAGCTCACGACACAGAGGTCTTGTCTACATTCATTTTTAGCACTGTAAGCTGTAGCAGCATGGAGTATATTATCCACAGCAATGCTGAGTTGTCTGAATGAGAATCAGCTTCAGGATGAGGTAAATGACTTGTTAGCTGGCTCACAATTCTATTTCTTCCTTTGCCTGTTTCCTCTCCCTGCTCCTAACTCCTCCTTCCTTCTCCACAGGGTATAATGGGATATTTCAAATGACACCTGCAGTTCACCTTATCTGATCTACAGGGATTTGAGCGCTTTTTGCCTTTTTCTTTCCAGTGGATGACACGTTTAGGAGGCTGGGGGAGGACAAGAGGGTCTGCTAAGTAGGGAAGGAATATATCAAAATGTCTTCGATTCACCTCTACTGTTGATTTCTGCAAAGTTTGTTAAAAGTGCTGTTCCATTTTAAATCGGTGCATTTAGATCTATTCATTATGTATAACAGCCACTGCCTGTCCTTACTAGCACAGAAGCAGCCCCGTACAATCAGCATAGGGAATATGTTAGTCACTAAGTCAAGAGTTGGCAATGATGTATCTCTACACAGTAGAACTGAAGTTCTTTAAATAGAAAACAGAGCCCCGACACTTACATTTTTTAATTTTAATTTTATCATGAGCACGATGAGATTGACCCATTCTTTTGGGAGGTGGGGAAGGGGGTGGAAAGGGGGGCAGGTGTTTGCAGAAAAATCATGATCCTGCTTTCTTGATAAATTGGGTCCCTTTCCTAGAACTGCCTTTTTGTATAAAAGCTGAGGAACAGTTTACCTATCATACAATGTTGATAATGTGCCCTGATCTAGCATGGTAATCACTGTCATTACTGCCATATAGAGGTATGGAGCGGAGCAATCCCATCCACTAGTATCTTACACTTTTTGTAGAACAGATTTCTTCTTCTTTAGGTAATACAATAAAAGGGATAGACTTCCTCACAGTCTTGGTCTTCGGATAATCTTTATACACCACTCCTATCGTAGATAAATAACATAATCTTCTGTAAGATACGATATTTCAAATACACATACAAATTGTCAATCCACAATCATAATTTGAAATAAAAGTAATCAATATTGAAAAAACAGGATTTACATTAAAATAAGTAGGAAGAGTCTTTTCAATGATTTTAGGGATTTAGAGGCAATTAAAGGGACACTGTCACCAGGTTTTTGTCAATCCATCTGACAGCAGCATAAGGTAGAGATAGAGACCCTGATTCCAGCAATGTGTCACTTACTGAGCTGCTTGCTGTAATTTTAATATAATCACTATTTTCCCTGCTTCATATTTAGCAGTAAATGAATGTGCTGGACTATTTGATTAGTCCTACAATGTTAATCTCTAACTTATCAAACAGTGATTTTATGAAAACTACACTGAGCAGCCCAGTAAGTGACACATCGCTGGAATCAGGGTCTCTGTCTCTACATTATGCTGCTGTCAGATGAGATGGCAAAAACCTGGTGACAGTGTCCCTTTAAAGGGAACCTGTCATGTTTTTTTGGTTTTTAAAGAGCCCCCAAATGTTATTTCGATCATGCACTGTATATACCGTACACTTGTTATATACTGTACATGAGGTCCTATAAAGAGAAGCTTTTTAGCACAGGATTGCTCTAATAAAGTCATACATTGTGTGCACACAAGCTTGTGACGATGACTGTGAATGATCACAAACGCGAGGAGGCGATGAAGGTCACATACCGATATCCTTCCCATTTTCAGTGTAAAAAGAACTGGTGGACGGCTTCTCCCGTTTCTTTTGTTTCACCTTCTTGTCATTAGTAGAACCCCAATCCTTAAATGGCTGAGCTGTAAAACATTTATTAACTGTAACTATATCAATTCATTAAACATGTCGGTGTAATAAAAGCCTGAAAAGGGAATCTGTTGGGCATCTTAGGGTCATCAAATGAATTCCATTTCTAGATAGGGTAGGTAAAGTCCCACTCCAGCATTTTTTTTATTTTACTTCTGAAATGTTGCTTCTAATCTAAGTTCTTGTAGCTTAGTCTTATACTTAACCGTTGCCACCTTCACCTTCTTCTATTATTATTTATTTACTAGCTGGGTGCCCGATGCACATGCATCGGGATTCTAGAAGAGCGAGTCTCTGACTCGCAATGGCCGCTTCGCGGCCAATGCTTCGCACTGCTAAGGCTACTCGCCATGCCCGCTGGGCGGGCATAGCGAGTCGCCTTAGAACTGCTCGCAATGGCCGCTGCGCGGCCAATGCTTCGGGCGTATCCACATGACCACGCGACTCGCAGTGCGAGTGGACTCAGAAGGGGCAAAAAACCATTCGCAATTATATAATAGATATATGTTTTGGGTTATTGCCCATTTGTACTGTTCTTGTATTGCCGCTCCAGT
This sequence comes from Allobates femoralis, assembly GCA_033576535.1. Lineage (NCBI taxonomy): Eukaryota > Metazoa > Chordata > Amphibia > Anura > Aromobatidae > Allobates > Allobates femoralis. The sequence goes on along the minus strand of JARQOC010000011.1, from coordinate 215,622,933 downwards.
AGGTCTCAGATAGTTTGTGACCTGCCAGGATTCTGTAGTGTTTCATGGAGTGAGCTGGAGGTCATTCTGTAATGCAAGTCTAGGAAAGCTTTGTACTGGCTCTTATAGACTTACATTGAGAGATTTTTACATAATTTATGACCTCCAGCCAGTCAGAAGGTGTGGTCACAAGATGGCGCAATGGGACCGGTGCAGCGTCGATTAAAGATGAAGACACCAGAGGGTGAGTATACGAAAGAGGCAGGGATCTTAGGTTGGAAACATCACTTTAGCTGTTGAAAAAAAAAACAAGAACACTGGAGTGGTGCTTTAAAAAAAAAGTGCACACATACCACCAGTCTGTAAATGGATATTCCATCACAGAAAGAATCAACTTTATATCATCATGGTAGAGTTGGAAGGGACCTCCTGGGTAATCTGGTCCAATCCCCTGTTGACAGGGGGTTGGGCCAGAGGTAGCAAGTGCAACATGGCCAGGCAGATTATTCTCTGTCCAGCATTACTTCCTGTCTAGCACTACCAGTCGGTGCTGTCATGCCCTCGGCTGCGGCCCAGTCTCTGCTAAGCAGGGAGATTGGCGTCCACCACACAGCTCTGCTGATTCTGCTCACCCTGTCGTGGATCCATCAGGCTATCTGCTTCATTCTCTGCTAGGAACTCTTGCGTCTTCTTGGTCAGGTACTCCTGGGACATTGCTGCTTAAGTGTATGCGTCCCCGAGAAAATTTCCTGGCTACACACTTTATTAGGAGCAATACACACATAGTTTCCCCATTAGGTCTCTGCTTAAATGCTGAGCTGCTCTGAGCATAAAAGGCATCTTCCAGCTATGGGAGGTGCCTGGGCAACATGTTCATTCTGTGTTTGTTGCTGCTGTCCTGGCCTCACTCTAGGACACTCTGCTGAGCTCTGCACTAGGAAGACTTAGCTCTTTGCTCTGCATGATACTAACATTTCCACAGAATCTTCTGTTTTGGGTTGACTAGGACTCTCTCGATGATGCACAGCATCGTCTAGGAGTTCATGTCATTCAGTCTGGATCTAGTCCTCTGTCCAGGTCGAGCATTTAGGCCACCTGGTGTTGTAATGGGTGTATCCCTGTACATGGGTTACCTCTATAGATGCCCCACTATGAGTGTACAGTGTCTCGATCCAGAGGGTTCTTCCCCCAGGCACCTTTTCTCTTTTGTTCAACTTTCCTTCCACAATATCCTTGGTTTTACTAAAGTCACTCTCCTGCCTCTTGAGTATCGGGTATTCAGCTACCACTGCTCCACCTGTGGTCTAGTGAGTCCACTCTACGTCATCACGCCCTGTGGGCAAAACAAGGTACACAAGACTGCTGAGCTTCACACAGGAATGAATGGAACCTGCAAATGTAGATCCTTACGACAGATCTGTGCTGTACATAGAGGTTATATGTGTACATGTATGGGCACATACAATATAAACTATGTGACTGTACGGATGGAAAACACAAACTGCAATAAGTTTCAGAGCAGAAAGATAAATTACAGGCATAATTTGAGAATTAAGAATGTAATATAAGGACATGGAAATAAATACCTGGAGGAATGTCAGCCTTGGCACTGTTTGGTCTCCACAACAATGCTTTCATGTTAGGGTCTTTCTTTCCATCTTCGTCATCTCTGATACCCTGGAAATGAGTTAAGTGATGAATTACATACATAATTGAATACAAAAACTTGTAACCAAAGACCTTTAATGCTTCACAACAGGAGGAAGACCCGAATTGCACAGCAAAGTGCCACATTGTGAGGTTCCCGTCGGCCATCTTGCTTCCTGTCCTGCTGCGTCCACCTTGCCCTCAATCAGTATGGAGTCTTCAGCTTCTATGTACCGCCCGGTCCTTGTCTCTTGCCCATTTAAGCATCCTCAGCTGTTCTACCAGAGCTTCTGAATCCTGTTTGCAGCCTGTCAGTAGTCTGCTCTCCTGAAGCCTTTTGGGACATTGTATTACGGCTGTCCTCTACTTGGATCCTTGGAGGTGTGTGCACAGGAACCCTCCTGCTTTGTCATAGACCTTTAATGGAAAGTAAGAGAGACTTTGAAACTATTACTAGAGACTTATGCTGGACTTATTTTTCCTGCCTTGCCGGTGTTTCAGACTCTGCATCAGCAACTGTGTTTAACTCTACTCCTGTTTTGTGCACTTGCATGAAGTAATACAGGAACTTTTTAAGCAAGTCTGTATCTCCTGTGTTCCCTTACACCCATGCATTAGACTCTATAATACGTAATGCACATACACTGCACTTTTGGGACAGCGCACAACTGTAAGTAGGCGGCACAATGTGTGGGAACCTGTTTTGAATCATTATCACTTCTAAGAACACAGTACGTCAAAAGCAGTGATCCCATAGGCCAGTTTCACACATCCGACTTTCAAGGTCCCAGTATGTCTGGATTGATTTCTTGACCCAATTTCAATAGCCTTATTTAATCTTAGGACATCAAGAGACCTGTGCCCGATCAGAACATCATACTTGCGACTGTGAATGTCAGACATGTGAAATTGGCCTTAAACTACAATCCTTAACTGGATCAAGAATTAGGTCCGGGATGTAGTGCAGAATTAGGAAGGAACATGGTGCAATCTGCAAAATTGCATCTGGGAAATAATTCTTGGCACTTGCTCAATTTAGGTTGCTTCCACACTGGGGTTTTTGCCATCCATGTATATACAGCCCATTTTTGGCCCCATTGACTTTAATGGGGCCACAGACACTTGTGGGTGCATCCAGGTTTTTACTTTTTTTTCCCTGATACGAGTGTGCACACTTTTTTCCCTGAGACTAAAAGCGCATCCTGGTGTATTTTTGGTCTCCGTGTCAAAAACCGTGACCACCCGGATCCGGGGCAATGCGGGCAGAATTAAAATAGGGTTGTATATAACTCAGATCTGCAGACTCTGGATCCTGCTGGATCTGGATTCCCGATCCAGGTGTTTAGTCTAGTCATGCCCAGAACACCCCCTCATTTACAACCAGAACCAGGAAAAACAGGTACGCAACCGGAAGCCACTGTCTGCTCCCGCACCGGTATTATCACTGATCCGTGAGCCCGGATCAGTGATAATACCGTTGCAAGTGCATACAGTTGCATCATTGCAGGGGACTCCAGGGGAGTCTGGGGGGTTGCTGGCTTTTCCTGCATGCCCCTGGATTCACAAAAACGCTAATGTGAATTTGCCTGGAAAAAGCTTTGATAAGTCCATGTTTAAAGATGTGTCTTAAAAGGAGACAGATATACTGTTTCCTTGTGCACACTGATTCCATTTTCTTTTACAGGCGGTATCATAATCTTAGTATACCAAATCTACAGACCACAAACCATTCTAGCAAGTGTCAGAGCTGTTGGCTTTGGAAGTGGCAGCTTTTTCGGCTTCTGTTTCTCTTGGGAGGCGACCTCTGGGGTGTTCGCTGGATTGAGGCTTTCGTCTTTCGCCCCTGTGCGATTCTTTAATGCTTCCACCAAGTAAGCACACTGCAAATGATAAAAACACAAACTAGCATCATATTAAGTGAAGGTAGTGTGATGAACCCTGGATATTACTAATAGAATTAAAAAAAACATCTATACTAGTCATTTCCCATCAGAGGATCCATAACATAATTTATAAGAGCAAGTACCATAAAAATATCAATTTATAAGGATAGCCCGAGAACACACAGCTGGATAAAGTGAAGCAGTGTAAAACCACCCTTCTATAAAGAAAGCATGATTATAAAGGTAAGTAACAAAATAAATATTGTAAACACTCAATCAATGAAAAAGACCCTTCACAAACAGAACATTTAAAAAGTGCAACAGTGCAAGCGCACCATAAGCCATGATCAATAGACCAAAGAGACCACACTGCCCACTACGCCGACGCACGTTTCGAGTATAGCTTCATCACTGGGTCGGTTTTCCATAAACCCTGGGGCCCAACTGTAAGTGGATATAAGCTGCACGTACCTTTTTGGAATAGTTAACAGCTTTTTCCATCTCAGAAACAAGAGACGTTATGTCATCACTTTCAATCACATCTGCAAATTGAGCAGGAAAATATTACAGTTCAGTAAGCCATAAAGGCCATCACATCCTATTTCTTAGGGCGCCTTCACATGTCCGTGTTTCTAGTAGATGTGGCATATGTTTTTTTCACACATACCCATTATAAACTGGTAATCTTCACATGTCCGTGTATTCCACATGGAGACATGCCTGTATTTTTCTGGCAGAACAGATGACAAGGGCCAGTACAAGTCTATGGGTCTGTGAAAAACACGTGTAGCGCACAGATGGCAGTGTGCCGTCCTTGTGCTGTATACTTAACATTGCAGAGTATAGGAGAAGCTTTCAATTTCATTCCTTCTTTAGTCATGCTGGAAAAACATGTATGGCACACAGATGGAAGACACTGATGACACCGGTATTGGTTTATCACTTACCAGTATGCATTTTATACACATATAAAGGTGGCCTTCCTGTGATCAGCTGGTATAGGCAGGGATACAGACTAGGTTCACCTTATTGCTGTGGGACCACAATATCTGAGCTACTTTTTGCATTGATTAAAATAATGGTAAATTCTGCACCTAACCAGTCTTGGTGATCATACATGACCCATCATTCACTACACAGCCAAAAGTATGAAGACATCTGAACAATGCATGTCTATTCACTTGCATTCACATCTTATTTCCAAGCCATTACAAGTTCATTACGTTGATGCAAAATGTTCAAAAGCCTCTGGACAAACTTTTCACTAAATTCTGCAAAACCTCTGTAGGGATCCTCATCCTTTTAGCTATAAGATTCCGGTAGACGGTAGGCCTGCAAGGGCCAGGTGGCACTTTCTACTATCAACAATTCAATGACAGCACGTTGCTTAAATCATGTTGGCCAACTGTCTGCGCAGGGTTCCATTCTTTACACTATAACAACAGAACCGTTCATTGCTAAGGCTACCCATCAACTGGAGCTGTAGAGGAGAGTCTACTGAACAGTCCAGTACCTGCTGCATGCCCGTGCTGCCGTCTGCTGAGGAGTTACGAAGATGGAGGCTTCCCACTAACTGGACCTGTAGAGGAGAGTCTACTGAACAGTCCAGTACCTGCTGCATGCCAGTGCTGCCGTCTGCTGAGGAGTTACGAAGGTGGAGGCTTCCCACTAACTGGAGCTGTAGAGGAGAGTCTACTGAACAGTCCAGTACCTGCTGCATGCCAGTGCTGCCGTCTGCTGAAGAGTTACAAAGGTGGACGCAATAGTTTTAATTCCCCTTGTACAATTTTCAGTGATCTCTGAGCTAGTGAATGGAGAGTAGGTGCTATAATATCTTCTATACACAGTGCTCAGGGAAATGGGCTCGTGCTGTTATTTTTCTGCAGCACATAGAGAGGAGCAGCAGCGTCTATGTCCCTATATCCTGCTGCTCTCACATGGGACAGCAAAAATCTAATGACAGATTCCCTTTAAAGTGTTAATAAATAGATAGTAAAAATTGAAAAAGAGGCGGCACTCACCGGAGTAGATAGGACGGTCCTTTATTCCAAGAACTCAGGGAAGAACAGGGTGCAGGGAAGGGGCACGAAGGGCCAACGGACTACGACGCCGTTTCGCGACACGTGTCGCTTCTACGGGTCCGAGTATACTATAATATACTCGGACCCGTAAGAAGCGACACGTGTCGCTAAACGGCATCGTAGTCCGTTGGCCCTTCGTGCCCCCTCCCTGCACCCTGTTCTTCCCTGAGTTCTTGGAATAAAGGACCATCTTATCTACTCCAGTGAGTGCCGCCTCTTTTTCAATTTTTATGTGCTGGTGCTTTGGCTGTGCACTACCGGATGGGAATATGCCATGACTGGAAGATAATCCGGACTTGACAGAGGTATCGTTTAGTGCCCTGCTTGCCTTTCTCCTTATTGAAATAGATAGTAAACCTTCCTCACAGAGAATAGGAGCATAGGAGAACCTTCAGCATAGCAGAATAGCAATAACTAATATATAGTTACTAAATTACTTTCTTACCTCTGTCATTAAACCAGTGAAATCTTCCATTAGTGACATGGGCTAAGTCCTGTAACATTTGTGCTGTGTCACTCTTGTCATTGTCACTTTCTTCACTGACTGTAAATAGACAAACATGGAGCTGTAGGTCGCATCCACAGACAGCCTCTGCCAGGTAGGCATGAACTGCATTCTGTGTGGTTAAAAAAGGAAATTTTATTAGCACCTAATATACAAGAAGGTCTGTAAAGGTAGTCCACGTGGCTTAAATACTAAAAAGAGGACCGGTCACCAAACACACATGGTGATCTAATTACAGCACTGAATGCAGCATGTCTGCTGCATCCAGGCAAGGGGTCTCCCAGCCCTTGAGCCGCCTGTACCCAGAGATAATACACTCTGAAAACTTACATTGTGGAGCCAAATAAGAGGTGGCTTGTGGCTGGAGCCAAAGAGCAGATTAACACCCCCTGTATGTTTAATCTACCCAACCGCCGCCTCCCTGATGCCAAACATTGTCTTCCTTGTCTGCAGTATAACACAGAGCTTATTTCAGTAATGGCCGCTTAGCCCCGCCCCCTGCGGTGATGTCACCGCCTTTCCCCGCCCTGCTCCATTGGTTAACATGGAGCAGGGTGGGGCAAGGCAGTGATGTCAGAGCAGGAGGCCGGCCGCCCCGCCTCCTGCTCTGACATCACCGCCTTTCCCCGTCCTGCTCCATGTTAACCAATGGAGCAGGGCGTGGAAAGGCGGTGACGTGAAGATGCATCCAAACCTGTGCGGGCGTACCGGAAAGAGGACTTGTGTTATGTTCCTGGAGAGCGGTTTATGTATTGCTGAATAAATCTACTGGACTTTTTAAGTAAGTGTCCTTGTTTTTACCCGAAGAAGCAAGATAAGTGACGGACCCCATCACAATATACAAATACCATGATTGCCTTGAACTAATCTGTAACTATGTCAATATCTTTTGTTATGGTTTCCTCTTCCTTTTGGAAAATGATATGTTAAGTGGTTTGGTTTAATAAAAGTGATCTGATTTAAAAGAAAAAACACACAAAAAAACCCCACACCATAACAACTAGTATTGAAAAACACAAGTCTCTGTAAGAATTGCCACCTACCACATCCTGATCCGGAATCCCACTAGTAAATAAATACATTCCTTGAGATTCTTGATTTTCCTTATTGACAAAGTTGCTCTCTATTGCTCTTTTAATGGCCCCAAGAGTATTCCTGGAGCCTTCACACTCCAAAGTCAGTACCCACCTGGAAACAATAGAGGATATGTTGTTAACAAACCTTCAGCAATTTTTTGTTCATTTAAAGTGGTATTTGCAAGTTGTCTCGTAAGCAGTACACAGCTTTCCAGTCTCTCACTTCATGGTTTCTGGCAGGGCGGGCTCTCCTCTTTGAGTGACAGTTCTGGTGAATAGTGGATCTGTAGTATTAGTAGAACTATACAGCTCTGCACAAGCTTTACTATCGGAGATTTCTTCTGGAGTGTACACTATTATCATTGTATTTTCACATAGAGGTAATAGGGCATTAGAAGAATCACATCACTCGGGACGGCAAGAGGTGAAAGCTGTGATTAGCAAACCTGCTCTCAAAGCTGCTGGGCTGGTGATTTATAACTGCATCTTGTCAGAAGATGGGGAAGAGGAGGGAGGTGAGCAGATAACTGCTCTATATAAATCAGTGGGCTTGAGACAAGTGGCTGGGATATTAGGAAATAACCCTCCCCCTGGTATGTAACTACTGCAAACTCTCAGGGCCCCTTTACACGCGGCTACATTTCTTGGGTGGCTACAGGTAACTTACTGGTTGCAGTGAAATCATGGAGAGATTATTCCATTTGTACACAGCAACAAGATAGAACCTTGTCTCCATGATTTCACTGCAACCAGTAAGTTACCTGTAGCCACCCAAGAAATGTAGCCGCGTGTAAAGGGGCCCTCAGCAAGGGTCCAAAAACTAAGCTCCATGGAAAAAAGCTGTATACTATAACAGATAAAAGCTCTCAATGCAGGAGAATAGCAAATAGAAAAAGCAAGTCAATTGCAAACTTGCTTATTTTCATGCCAACTAATTAGAGCAACTTAAAAACTTGGGAATACCCTATTTAAAGTGGTGAAAATATTATAACTACAAGTTTGTCTTGTGATACATTTTTGCAAGACCCATATAGTTTTTATTTTTCCATCAATTAAGCTGTGTGAGGGCTTGTTTTTTGCATGGCAAGGTGATGGTTTTGTTAGTGCAAAATTGAGGTACATCTGCTATTTAGCTCCCTTTTTACTATATTTTTTTTTTTTAAAAGATGAATGGACGACCAACTCCCCACACACACACACACACACACACACAAACTTTTTGCATTTTACAGTTTAACAGTTTACTCTCATTGATTAGTATTATATTTTCATAGATGGGACCTTTATGAACTCAGTGATACAACTGTTTTGTTTTTTTTATTTCTATATTTTAATTGGGGGATAGGTGGGTGATTAAAAAAATATATATGTAAATATAAAATAATATAAATAAAAAACATGTTTTTCTTTTTTTTTTTCTTAGATTTAATCCATTAGGGGATTTGAACACAAAACCGTTCGATCATTTATACTATGTAATGCAATATAACAGTAATGGTACCTTTACACGCCGCCACAACAGGATGGATACCAACGGCTACTTCACGTGCCGAGCACGCCCGAACGGTTACCAACGGGAAACGCACCCTCTTTACACGCCGCCACAAGGTGCGCTACGCTACGCTACATCTACAGCTAGATACATCGCCGGGTGTCGCAAGTAGCCGTCTGTAGCTCAGCGTACCTCATTTACACACCGCTACAACCAGCTACTATGGGCGGACCTGGTGCAGCAGGGACAACACATAGGCGTGCCACAATTGTGGATTACGAGACGTCCGTACGCTGATAGGACAACGCAAGAATATCATGATTGGGCAGGCATCGCAGGAGGCTGATTAATACATGACGCTCGAGCGATTGTGTAGTGTGACTGGTCAGCTCCTTAAATATGCCGCCCTGTGCGGCGACAACCAATCGCTACGCAGCATCTTCCACCAATGATCGCAGATGGGGCGCGGTAACACGGAGCCTGGGTGACGCCTTAGCTACATTGCAGCTACATCGCCGGGTGTCCACAGTTCCCTTCTGTGGGTTCTTTACACGCCGATACAGCTCGCTACAATCGGCGATGTAGCCATCTGTTTATGGGCAGTGCACGGATACAGATGTATCTGTAGCCGGCTATGTCGTCCCGTCTTCAGACGCCGCTACTACGGGCGATATTGGCGCGACAAGCTACATTTGTAGCCTGTAGCGGATTGTATCCATCCTGCTGTGGCGGCGTGTAAAGGTACCATAATGCAGTAGATAGGCAAAATCACAGTCTCCTATGAAGCTCAGACAATGGCTGAGCTTCACAGGAGTATCAAGATGGCAGTGACGTGGGCCTTCAGCAGGCCACTGGTTGCTATTATACTGCATTAGTGCATTAGAAACAATGGGAGCCAATGTACATGTGCACCAACTTAAAACTACTGGCAGTGAGTGACAACACCATTTAAATGGCTAATAGCAGCAAACAGAGCTCAGCTCTGACCCCTGCTGTTAGACACAGCTATGTATTATATGTAGAGGTCTAGTGTGTGTAGAGAGCTCTGCTCAGGAGTCCCCTTCACTCATACAGTAAAGGGGACATACAGGTACGTAATTTTGCGTAAATGGGTTAATGGGATATACACTGTACACATTTCTGGGTATACAGCCACTTAAGGAAACAAGACAGACCTCATGGCATGATCGGCAGAACTATATTTATTAGACACAGCTAAAACCACATGGGCACGAGAACAGGAGGGAGGATGACAGCAACACGAACTACAGCCGTTTCACGCTACACTGCGCTTGTGAAACGGCCGTTGTTCATTTTGCGGTCATCCTCCCTCCTGTTCCCATGTCCATGTGGTTTTAGCTGTGTCTAATAAATTAAGTTCTGCCAGTCATCCGGTGAGTGCTGTCCGTTTTTTTATTTGACTAAAGACTACTAAATCGAGGAATGTGCACCTAGAGACATAAGAGTGACTTCTGGTGGCTGAATCTGGCGGTATCCATTGATCCCATCGATCCCAATGATTATAGTGTGCTATAAGGTAGTGCCCGACCTTTTCTTATTTACTGGACTTGGTACATTTCTGGAAATGCTTGTTTACAATCATTATGGTCCCCAAAGTAGGCGAGTCACAGCAATATATGGTCACCAGAATGGTAGTCTGCAATGTTACACAATGATGCTTCCCCAATCAATGAATAACCAGGTAAATATGTCAAGTAGGATTTGAGCAAAAAGAGTGACTCCATCTCTGGAATCTACGATGGCGGCCATTAAGCTTTATACCACAGGTATAGTTTTTAATTATTTTAGCAGGAAATGATCTTGAAAGCAGCTGTCCAGGATAGATCATCAATATCTGATTGGTGGGGGTGCGACCCGGGTTCTCAACAATCAATTGATCCAGGTGCCGGCAGCGGCCTCGTGTCCTCTGTATCGGAGATGCACAGCTCTGTGAACTGTATAGTGGCAGCAGCTATTTACTGCACATCCGCCCCCTTTTGATTACAATAGGGGTGGATATACAGTACCCGGCAGTGGTCACTATATAGTTGACAAAGTTGTGTTGCGACTAAGCAGTTCCTCCCACCTTCAGCACTGGAAGGGGTAACAGTTGTTGCAACCCCATGGATCAGATATTGATAACTAATCCTAAAGATAGGTCATCAATATAAAAATTGTGGACAATCCCTTTAATTGTTCCCTTCATGTTACTTTTTTTCTGACTGATAGTTACAATTGTGGCAGTAACAGGAGCAAATTATTGAGCCTACTGTACATTTAATATGGTGCATAAAGAAAATGAGGCAACCTACTTCCATGCATTCTGCAAATTTTCAGATGTCGTGGGAACCATTCCTTCCTTCCAAACATGTACTTCACTCCCAAATCTGCAATATATAAGGTAGTAATTAGTAACTGTAAAATAACATTGCACAATTGGGGTGCCGCCATGGACCGGAAGACCTGCCTGGTATGGAGGTTTGGTGGCGGCTGGCAACCTGGAACCACGTGGTGAGGAGACGTTGGGGGACGCCTGTTTTACCCGTTAACTCAGATTTGCCACTCCCTGTTCTGGACCGAGAAGGGCAGAAGTCCATGGATATTGTATGATGGGCTGTGTGTGTGTGTGTGGATCAGTATGTATGTGGTCCATGGATGGATATTAGGATGGACCACATGCTATGTGGCGTATGGAGACCAAGGACGGCTCAAGGGCCAGGTGGTCATAGCCGTCATTGGGACTGACTGGTAGATCATGTTATGGTCCCATTGACCTCGTGTGCATGTGTGGAGGCTGTCTGCAGTATAGCAGCCATTATAAGACCTGTGTAAACAGGGCTGTACCCGGATCCCGGTGGGTCTGTTTATCTCAGGTGTTCCTTAAGGTGGGGACACGTACCGTGCATTGAGACTACAAATGTCTCATATGGGCGTTCCGTTGATAATGTAAATAGTGCCAGGCGGGCATAGCCGCCATTGGGTCCGACTGGATAGTCTGTATAGGACCCATTGATAATGTAAATAGTGCCAGGCGGGCATATCCGCCATTGGGTCCGACTGGATAGTCTGTATAGGACCCATTGATAATGTAAATAGTGCCAGGTGGGCATAGCCGCCATTGGGTCTGACTGGATAGTCTGTAAAGGACCCGTTGATTGTAAATAATGCCAGGTGGGCATAGCCGCCATTTGGGACCCACAGGGCCCATGGTTAGCGTGTATAACTGTAAATAATAGGATGCAAAGTATGTAGAACTGTAGTGTATTGTGTAATATGTAATCTAAGAGTGCTTATGTGCAATTTTTTAAGTGTTATACAAGCTAGCAGATTTATGTTATATGTGTGGTGAAAAATATACGGGTGGACATTTGTTAAATTTAAGCACGAGTTGGTGTCAATTACGTGGCAAGCGAGTCCTCCGTATGCACTGGGCATGCGCGAACCTCACACCTCTTTTCTTCACTTGTATTCTCAGCTTAGACTGGGGCTGCACAGCTACTTCACATGCGTTACATGAAAGAGCACCCGTCTCATCGTATTTACCTGCCGATAAGGTATAATCATGCCGGCTGCTTTACGAAATCAGTAGCTGCAGGGAGAACATCTGAGTTTTATCCTCCCTGCAGCTGCTTGCAGTAATTATAGAGTTGCAGACTTACTGGAGGGGTGAGAACAAGGAGTAAATTAAGTTGTATTCTACTTGCAGCTGCTCGCTTCCAGCCACGGGGTAGAGGAGAGTGTTTTCAATCACCACTCACTACATAGTGAGCGCACTCTAATCACTCCCAGGCACATTGATTCACAGCGTGCTCTGCACACACTCTGCACACCAGGCCATCAATCAATGCATGGTGGAGTGATTACAGTGTGCTCACTGTGTAGTGAGCGGTGACTGGTAAAGCTTGTTGCATTTTGACTGGAAACGAGCAGCTGCAAGTAAAACACAATTTTATTTTCTCCCTGTATGAACTGAACCAGTAAGCCTGCAGCATAGTATTTAAACACTTTTCACCTGCACATTATATCTGCAAGCAATCAGCATTTATAGATGTGACAGGTTCATTTATAAGTATATATATATACATTATTTACTATGGGAAACATCATATATCCACTTGTGAATACTGCAAAATTCCAACCTTGTGAACATCACAAGCAGAGAGTTAAATGCAACTTTCTTCTCCATAAGGAATAATAGATATTGCACGAAGATAACTTACAAGTGGGGTTAGGCTTTACTGCAGACAGAGACATAACAACTTACACTATAATGTTAAATAAATCCTTGTTTGCCATTTGTTCTTCCAGCAAAAGCCGTAGAGAGTGCTGAATGTGAATAATGTGCAAGGCGTTCTCCAGGGATAGGTCTACAAGCAGGACAACCCTTAAGGAAAAAAATATAAATAACCTGAGCTTATACATGAAAGATTGCAATTCACAGTACATACATGTTCAGGACAACACTGAGCTAGGTTATGTGTATGATCATAAACTGAGGGTGTGGGAGACAAACTGATGAAAGACAGAGAGAAAGAGGAGAGAGAAGAGAAAGAACAGAAAGAAAGAAGAGAGAGAGACGAGGGAGAGAAGAGAGAGAGAAGAGAGAGAATGAAGGGAGAAGAGAGAGAAGAGAGACATCCCGGAATGCTGTACATGAATTGGGAGGGGCATAAATCAACGTTTAAAGGGAACCAACCACCTCAGATCACCCTAATACACAGTTAGTACATGTCCCTGCACCCTAAGGATACCTTTCCAGCACTGTTTTTGTGTAAAATCTTGCATTAGTATAACTGATATAAAGAGTTTATAAACTTACTAGCCTGGAGACATCTGGGCGTATCCCTCCTTCTGTTATACTTCAGGGCTGTGCATTGCATGTCTGTCCTCCCCCTCCCTCCGTGCCTGCTGCCCTGCCCTGATGGGCGTGATCATTATCTCCTCTGTACATAGGGAGGGGGAGCACAGCCATGCAATGAATGCACAGCCCTGAAGTATAACAGAAGGAGGGATACGCCCAGATGTCTCCAGGCTAGTAAGTTTATAAAGTCTTTATATCAGTTATACTAATGCAAGATTTTACACAAAAACAGTGCTGGAAAGGTATCCTTAGGGTGCAGGGACATGTACTAACTGTGTATTAGGGTGATCTGAGGTGGTTGGTTTCCTTTAAGCATATTCAGTGTGGTACAATTGATCCATTTGGACGGATCTGCCCATTTCCGGATCCGGACTCCATTGAAATATATTATATTTAGGGCCGCATTGGGATGCATCAGGATTTTTCATGAGCTGCAAAATTCCAATATTGTATGGCCGGGGAGGAGGTCAAAAGGATGGAGTGGTAAGGATCCACCGAAAAACTGATGCTAACGTGTGTTGCTGCAGCCCCATTTTAAGTATAGGGACACATGGCTGATCAGGAGGCTTCAGGATTTGGACAGACTACAACACAAGACAAAAAAATGCAAGTATGAAATCAGCCTTAGCCTTTTACCTACATCCCCCTGGATTCCTCCAGGCCCCCGGAATTGTAAAAACGGATGCCCCCGCAACAGTACTATCAATGATCCGTTTCATGGATCAGTGATAATACTGGGAGCAGACAGTTTCTTTTGGCTGCATACTTGTTTCCACCGGATCCGGGGCCAAATGACACACCCTCCATGTTGTGTGTCATTTGAAACTGCATTCTGGGCATGCGAAGTTCCAAAACCCCGATCCGGCTTCCATTGGACGCATTGTGATTTTACGCGTGGTGCCCTGGATACAGGTGCTTTTGGGTTTTGTCACGGAGACCAAAAATGCACCAAGATGTGTTTTTGGTCTCAGTAAAAAAAATGGGAACACCTGGATCTGGGAAAAAAGTAATGAACTGGACGCACCCGCAAGTTCATCCAGCCCCATTCAACATTAATGGGGCCGAAAACTAATGCGGGTGCATCCAGCTCAAACAGGATTTACAAGGATGGCAAAAAACGGCAGTGTTAAACCAGCCTTAGTTAATTTAGTCTTGATACCAAAACTTAATCTCCTTCACCCTGCATGCTCATATCATTTTTGTCTTGGGTTTCTTTGTTTAATGTATACATATACTTTGCATGTATACCAACTTATACTGTGGATTTTTCAGATTCATAACCTGTGAAATACTCCCACTTGAAACCGGCTGTACTCCCATAGGTCTTTCTGGAGCGCTAAACAGGGGTTTGTGATCCCTAATCTCTTGATGAATGGGGGGACCAAGTCATGGTTAAACAGTGCTCTATTCCTGCTTGCCATCCCTGCTCCTAAACAATGTGCGAGTCTTCTTCCCTCTGACATGGAAACTACTTTGGGAAGAAGAAAAATGGTCGGGGGGGGCGCACAAACTGGCATGATGGGCTGAATATGGCTCTCAGGCCACAGGTTGTGCCCCCTACTCCAATAAAATTGTGATCATAGGCATAATGAAGTGATCATCTACATTACGATGACAGCTTTGCATTAAACTTTTGTAGGATTCTCAATTAAAGGGAAGCATAAACACACCTTTTTTCACAAACTGTTCCCCATTGTCTTCTGCTTCCCTTTGTAAGCCAGTCTATTCTTTTCTCATAGGTTCGTGCCATTTTGGCTAACTGTTTCTATCAAACAAAAAGACAGCAGAGAACATGTATATAATGTTATAATAATTCATAAGTAGCGTATGTTTGTTCTTCATGAACTGATCATCTGCCTCTTTCAGGTAACAATGATTTAAGTGGAGCCTGTCACATTGAGCTTGAGGCGCTAGTGCAATGGTTTAAATGGAGCCTGTCACATTGAGCTTGAGGGGCTAGTGCAATGGTTTAAATGGAGCCTGTCACATTGAGCTTGAGGCACTAATGCAATGGTTTAAATGGAGCCTGTCACATTGAGCTGGAGGGGCTATCTGGGAGCAGCGTGTTACAGAGCAGAAAAGTCGGACATACTGATACAGTGTGGTGGGAAAAGAGCTATATATTATATTTTTTGGACTATAAGATGCACTTTTTTTCCTCCAAAATTGAGGGGAAAATGGGGGTGCATCCTATAGTCTGGGTGTAGTTTACCGGGGGGTGCGGCAACAGGGTAACAGGAGGCAAGTCGCAGCTGCAGAAAGTCAGGGGGCGGCACCGGTGCGGCGATGTTATGGGCCTTGGGCTGGTTGAATAGGGTGTCTCAGGTGATCTAACGGTGATGGTTGTCAGGAAAATGGAGGCAGCGCATGCGCAGATTGATATCTAGGATCTTAATCTGCGCATGCGCCACCTCCAATGCGATGAATTTCAGGAAAATGTGCACATTGCTATCTAGTAGAGCCGATATCTCCATCTGCACATGTGCTGCCTCTGCAGCCAATTTCCTGAGGTCCATTGCGTCCACCCTCTGGAAATCAATGGTACCTCGCACAAACGTGATACCTCCTCCTCCTAGCCCAGGGCCCGTGACATCGCCCCTCTGGTGCTGCCGCTGACTTCCTGAAGTGGCGACCCTGCCTCCTGTGACCCTGCTCCACCACGCCACCCCCTTCCCCCAAGTAAGCTGCACTCGGACTTTAGGATGGGCTATAAGACTACAAAGAGGACCCCCCATTTTAACATTAAAAACTTTTTTTTACTCTTCTCCTAATTTGGGATGCATGTTGTAGTCCGAAAAATAATTGTAATCTTTTCCATTTTAATTTCTGCTTATTTTGACCTTAGGAGTCCAGTGGGCGGTCTTACTAGTGAGTGACAGCATATTTTTTTTATAGAAAAATTCAAAATTGAAAAAGATTAAAATTTTTACTGAATCTTTTCCCCACAAAACTATTTATTATTATTATTATTATTATTAATAATTTATTTATAGAGAACCATTGATTCCATAGTGCTGTACATGAGAAAGGGCTGCATACAATCAAGTTAAAAATACAATGAACAAACAAACAGTGACCCTGCCCTTGCGGGCTTACATTCTACAGGGCAGTGGGGAGAGAGACAGTAGATTGTGTCTGCTCTGGTGGTGGTGGTGCGCCGGATCCGATGGTGGTGGAGCGCCTGGTCCAATCGTGTTGGAGCACCGGGTCCAGTGGTGAGGTGGCACCGTGGTCATTGCAGGTTGTAGGCTGTCCTGAAGAGATGGGTTTTCAGGCTCCGCTTGAAGGTTCCGAGTGTAGGGGAAAGTCGGACGTTTTGGGGTACAGAATTCCAGAGAACGGGATGCTCGGGAGACGTCTTGCAGACGGTTAGATGAGGAGCGTACAAGTGTGGAGGAAGGGCGGAGGGCTTGGGAGGATCGAAGATTACGAGTTGGATGATATCAGAAGATTAGTTCAGAGATATATGGGGGGACAGATTGTGTACGGCTTTGTAAGTCAATGTTAGTAGTTTGAATTGGATACGCTGGTGAATTGGGAGCCAATGGAGGGATTTGCAGAGGGGAGAAGTGGAGGAAAAGCGAGGAGAGAGGTGGATTAGTCGGGTAGCAGAGTTAAGGACAGATTGGAGGGGTGCCGCAGAGGAGAAGGTTGCAGTAGTCGAGGCGGGAGATTATAAGGGCATACACTAGTAGTTTAGTAGACTGAGGGTTGAAAAAGGGACGGATTCTGGAAATATTTTTGAGTTGGAGGTGGCAGGAGGTGGCAAGGGCTTGGATGTGCGGTTTGAAGGACAAGGCAGAGTCAAGGGTTACTCCGGGGCAGCGGACTTCAGGTTCAGGGCAATGTGTGATGTAATTTATTGTGATAGATAGATCTGGTAATGAAGGTGTGTGAGATGAAGGAAAGATGATGAGTTCGGTTTTGTCTACATTGAGTTTTAGGAAGCGAGAGGAGAAGAAGGAGGATATGGCTGATAGACACTCTGGGATTCTGGACAGCAGAGAGATGACGTCTGGGCCAGAGAGATAGATCTGAGTGTCATCAGCGTACAGGTGGTACTGGAAGCCATGGAACTTTATGAGTTGTCCCAGACATAGCGTATAGATTGAAAAAAGGAGGGGTCCCAGGACAGAGCTTTGAGGGACCCCAACAGAGAGGGGATGGGGAGTGGAGGTCGTGTGGGAGTGGGAGACGCTAAATATGCAGTTGGGAAGGTAGGACGAGATCCAAGAGAGGGCAAGGTCAGTGATGACAATGGAAGAGAGTATCTGTAATAAGAGACAGTGGTCAACTGTGTCAAAAGCAGAGGACAGGTCAAGAAGGAGGAGGAGGACGGGGAACTGTCTGTTAGTTTTGGCCGAAAGTCGTTAGTAATTTTGTTCAGGGCAGTTTCATTGGAGTGGTGAGGGCGGAAGCCGGATTGAAGGCTGTCAAAGAGAGAGGTGGATGAGAGGTGGGATGAGAGTACAGTGTGGCCATGTTTTTCGAGAAGCTTGTAAGAGAACGGGAGCAGGGATATGGGCCGGTAGCATGATGTAGAAGTGGGGTCCAGGGATGGCTTCTTTAACATAGGTGTAATTGTTGCATGTTTGAAAGCAGAAGGAAAGGTACCAGAAGTTAGTGATAGGGTTGAAGAGGTGGGTTAGGGCTGGTGTAAGTGTAGTGGTGAGGTTGGTGAGGAAGTGGGATGGGATGGTTTCCAGTACACAAGTGGTGAGGTGCGATCTGGAGAATTATCAAGTGTGCCTGCTCAAACATTTATATTTCAGAGCACTAATATTAATAATGTGCAATTCAGTCATCAGTGAACTTAAAACAATGATCAGAAAAGTTACCTGATAATCATAAAGCACTGGGGGATCCACATGTATATTTTTAACAGTTCCATCATGCCATTCAAACTGCATCATTGCTCGCTAAAAAATAACATAACAAACAAAAATAATTATACAAGCTGTAAAACAAAATAAGAGTACATACTACACACTCTTATATACCGTACTTAGAAACATATGCGAAAGAAAGTTTATTAAAAATTCTTTCATGTAAATGGATTAAAACACCTTTTTCGCCATCTATTGGACACAATAAGGTTTAAGGGACTCTGTCAGGTCATTTTTCAGTATGATACTAGTAGTACCCTTGAATAGTGATCGGGTAGACTTTTCAGAATATATAAAAATCATTACTGTACCCTTTGTAGTTCTCTTGCTATAATAACCATTTTCACAACCAGCAGGCACCTGCTTCAGCAGTAAAAGTAATTAACCAGACTAGTGAATAGTCACAGTATGTAAAATGTTATTTAAATATCCACGCCTATCCAAGCTGGTGTTCTGTCCCTCCCCTCTGTGCTGGTTACTTTGAATTGCTCAGGCTTCTGCAGGCTCCTTCTGAGGGGGAGAGATAGGAGGGGGGAGGTGTTTTGTGCTACACCGTGTATGCTGTCTGTAAGAGATTTCTATTTGTTTATATGAACTTTGGTTTTCCATAATACATGTAATGTGTGCATCTGCTGGGCAAATGCACAAATGTTCTTCTAAACACCTAGAAATATCTCCAGCACACACTACATATATCTCACATACACACAATGAAGATGTCAGATGTGCAGCTACAAACAGCACATACCTCCTCCTCCCCTCCTTTCTTCTCTGCATTGTGTCTGCGCATGGAGAGTGGATCACACAGGATACAGACCCAGAGGAGGGCAGTACAGTGATGCATGAATATTCATTCCTGGGGAGTGTGCAGCAGAGAACCAAGTGATCACTCACTGTGATTGACAGGTGGAATGAATCTTTTTTTTTCAGTTTACAGAGGATAGGAGGGAAGCATAAACAAAAGAAATACATGAATAGAGAGAGCTTAGAGAAAGGAATTGGAAAATGATCAGTTACATCTGGATTTTTGACCTGACAGACTCCATTTAAGACCTCAGAAAATAGAAAAACAAAAATTTCATACAGATAAAACGTCCCTGGGAGGTCAAAGGAAGTGAAAAATATTGTTATAGAAAGTTATCTAACTTGGTTTCAGCATTTTTTCTTTACATGCTTTAGATTGCTGGCACAAAGGATTGCATTGTTCAGAGAAAAATATTCTATGGTCAGGAGGAGAAGTGTGCAGCTATGAATAACAGCACCGTTCTCCCCGATGCAGAAGCTAAAACCTAGGTGCACATTGTATACATCCTCTCTGCATTAATGCCTGGTAGCAGGAGTAAGAAAACTGCATAACTAGCATCAGGTGAGGACAGTTGGTTGATGCCAGTCCTCCCTAACAGCTAACTAAGGTGCAGGTCATTTTCAGCTATTTATTTTTGTGAATAAGCATATCCTGCGTCTAAGGGCAGAGACACACTCATGTGAGCTGCATGCGAGTGTCTCACATGCATCTCGCATGGGTCAGTTTGCTTTTTCAATTTTTTTTTAATTCTTTTCATTTAAGTTCTGAAATAAAAAAAATAAAACAATTTGATATCCCCATAACCATATTGAAGCATAGAAATGAAAGCCAAAAAACAATTCCATCACATTTAGATTTTTATTTTCACAGTTTTTAGCACATCAAATGGTAAAATGTCTGGTGTGGCTCACAACTACAAGTCGCTCTGCAAAAATCAAGCCCTCCGATGGCAATGTGAATAGAAAAAAGGAAAAAAAATCAAGTTATGGCTTTTGGAAGAAGAGGAGGATAAACAAAAGCAGAAATAAAGCAATGTCGTTTTTAGAAAGCTGTTTGAAAAGATGGTGACCATTAATGTGATTTTATCATCTCAAATTAAATGTCAGAGAAACGACTGAGGTATTCTCATACGTTTGTAAGCATGTTGTCTTATGTTTTGAGCAATACGCTCATATTAATGAGGTTGGAAATTACCCTTCAATTAATTAGTCCAGCCACTAGGGGTCACCAAGAGATGGGTAAAGAAAAAGTCTGGGTATCTGTATAAAAAAAACAGAAACTGAGTACAGGAAGCAAAGCAGACAGAGGAGGGGCTGATCCAAAGAAACCTCTAAGGAGACAAGACGTGTCTGAGGCCTGAGGCACTTGGAGCTTGCAGAGACTTGAGCCGGACAGTGTGAAAAAGAAGCCGTTCTTTGTGAGCAACTAAGAAATGTGACAGGTTACCAACTCTATAGTTAGTTAGGGAAAGTTAGTTAGTAATTCAGTCGTGCAGAGAAGTGTCCTGTGTATATCCCTGTTAATGGACTGATCAGGCTTGCTCCAGAGATTTTGAAGGATCCTGTGCACTGAGACTTTGAGCATGTGTATTATACAGAGGAGCCCTGTGGTGAACTACACAGTGAAACTGAGAGCGATAATAATTCACGTTTGTACCTTACTGTGCTGCAAAGCTTAGTGAAAGAGGTGATTGAACCCTGTGGTCGGAGATCAGGGTAAAATAAAAGGAAGTCTGTTATCTGTTTGTGTAAATAACGTGTTGGTTAGATTTAGATCAGTGGTTATAAAAGGGGAAATAAGGGAATCCATTGTAATCAGTGTGAGAGGCAGGTGTAAGATTATATGCCCGAGAGGAACACTTGTTGCGGCCGCGATAGAATCCTGGGTAGGCCCCATACTGAGTAAGGGTGGGGTGGTATAGCTCAGGGGTAGTCATGTCCCTTCTTGCAAAACTGGCACTTGGGTTCTCTCGGGCTGCATAACTTGTATTTTGTGTTCGTTGCTGTTGCAGCCCATATCTTTGTAAGATAGTTTAACCCTGTTATTTGGTTGACAAATATAAAGAAACTTAATTTGCCACCATACTGAGGTTGGAGTCATTCATAGCAATGCCGTATCCCACATACACAAACGACTGGCATCTCAGTCGTTACACGTTAATTTAATATACAGAACAGTATCCACAGGCTTGGTACACTATCTGTAAAAACAGGGGAACTTACCTCGAGGAGAGTAGAGGAGACAGTTTTTTGAAGTATGGGCACAAACTCCTCCACCATGGAATAAGCGTTCGGAGCTAGTACTTGATAGAGGGTCATCTTTTTGGCTGCAAGCAAAATAATATTTATCATTTTGAATATTACAGAACATGATGTAGCACAACCTGTTGATCAAGGTTAAATTCAATATCCAATTTGATATTCCATGCCTAGTTTGGAAAATGTATTGAATTTGTGGCTGTAGAGAGTGTCATTTATCCATTCACAGGGACAGAATCTAAGGAATTGCTGTAAAATTGATGCTGAGTAGTGATGAGCGTGCACTACCATTCTCGAGGGCTCAGGTGCTCGGTACTCGTAATGAGCAGTTGGATGCTCGGATGGGCTTGAGTGCCCAAGTATAATGGAAGTCAATAGGAAATTCGACCAGTTTTTTGGAAGGTTTCCAAGAACAAAACATTGACTTCCATTATACTAGGGGGCTGGAATCGCATCCAACTGCTCATTATGAGCACCCGAGCATAGTAATGATGACTCATCCTTAATGCTAAGCGATGTGAACTATGAGATAGTAAAATATAAACACTGGCGGCTATCTTTTTAGCTGCCAGACATGTCAGCCTTGGGAGTTAGAGAGGTGTGACTACCCCATAGATCTAAACCTTGTTAACGGTCACTTCATATAGCAGTGAGAAGGACAGGAGGGGTCAGAATGCGTAGACCGGTCTCAAGGTCTTATTGATCCTAATATATTTTCGGACAAAAGTTGTGAAATAGATACTATTGGACCTGTAATAGATACTATTTTTAATCTGTAATTTATAGGAAAAGTTAAAGTTATGTACTCATTGGGATTATTAATGCAACAGGTCATTGTCACGCTGGTCTCCCATGAATTGGAGACTTGTGAGAAGTTTGGGCTCAGAGTCTCTTTGCCTTGGGAGACTCTGGATATTAAACGTAGTTAATTTCTTTTGGTACACTATGGGTTAATTGTCAGTTCTGCTTGGCAAGCTCCTGTGATCTGTTCAGGTGTGACCACTCCCATCTCCTTCTGATCCACATGACCCATCATCCAATGCTGGTGATTGAATTTCATTCTTTGCAAGCCGACTGGGTGTAAGGCGCTCGTAGTGAAATGACCGGTGACAGGTCGCCTGGGTGGAAGGAGATCGTAGTGAACTGACTGGTGTCAGGTCGCCTGGGTGGAAAGAGATCGTAGTGAACTGACTGGTGACAGGCCGACTGGGTGGAAGGAGATCGTAGTGAACTGACTGGTGACAGGCCGACTGGGTGTAAGGCGCTCGTAGTGAACTGACCGGTGACAGGCCACCTGGGTGGAAGGAGATCGTAGTGAACCGACTGGTGACAGGTCGCCTGGGTGGAAAGAGATCGTAGTGAGCTTACTGGTGACAGGCCGCCTGGGTGGAAGGAAATTGTAATGAACTGACCGGTGACAGGCTGCCTGGGTGGAAGGAGTTTGTAGTGAACTGACCTGTGTCAAGCCGTCTGCTGGCTATGAATTTAGCAGCAGCTATGAAGTTGCTTTATCCTTTGGTGTTTTCCCCTGTCTGTCTTTCTTTACCTTCTTGTTGTATTAGTTCAGCAGTGGGACTAGTGCTCCTGCTGGCCAGCTCCCTAGTTAGGGATAAGAGCAGGGCAAATGAGGGACTAGGTATCCTGCTTGGCAACAGAGTGGAAGAGCCAGTATAGGGACGATAGCAAGATCCAGTGTACAACCTCAGGTGAGTGCAGGTGTTCCTTCCCCCGTTCCTTACCGACTGGGCCCACCATTGTTATGGTGTCCCTGGTGTTTCCTTGCATGTTGTGTAGTGCACCGGACA
The DNA here is from genome assembly GCA_033576535.1 of Allobates femoralis. Lineage (NCBI taxonomy): Eukaryota > Metazoa > Chordata > Amphibia > Anura > Aromobatidae > Allobates > Allobates femoralis. The sequence continues at coordinate 215,599,655 of JARQOC010000011.1, read as the reverse complement.
ACCGTTGGTCGTGCACCACTGTCACGCAGTGTATTCGGACACATGCCAGTCTGTGCGTGACAGTCATACTGCATAAGCAATCTAATCTATGGATAGCAGAAGCCATTAGGGCATGGATCAGTGTCCTCCAATGCTATTAACAATAAAATGCTGTCTGTAAACTTATAAAAGAAAACCTGCCAATCACAGACCAGGCTGCCCACTTCAACCTTAAACCCAGACTAAGTAGAGATTTTAATGAATAAAATTCAAGTTGAACAAAGTCTTTTCCAATACCTAGAATTCAATCTGTTCAGCTTCTCTTGCACTATATATGGCTGTCCAAAACCTGCATAACACTTCCAAGCTGATTAGTTCCATTTAATGCTACCAACATCAGCTTCAAACCCAAAGAAATGAGCCAAGACATTTGTTGGTATAGTTGCAATGTGTAGGTACATGTTCACACTGTGGCCGCCTAAAGGATAAAATCTGAGATCAACGCAAACTGAGCAAATACCCTCAATTAAATCAATACACAGTAAATAACATAGGGCCCCATCTACATTGAGGTCTGTTGATACAGGGCGAGGTTTAATATTAGATACAGGGACCATCCTGATTGGGTACATCTTGTCACGGTAGGATGGCTTTTAATTTTCTTTGACCAAAGTGCCATTTTAGTACTCAATATTATTTACATTTACTATTTATTTTTTTACTGGAAGGTATTTGCTCATTTTGTTTTTATCTTCAGTTTTAGCATCAGATTCAGACAATTTGAGATATCGACCCTTTAAACAATGTTGTGTGCCTGTCTTAGGCTGGCTTCACATTTGCGTATGGAGCGCTGCGTACCAAACGCAGCCAAACGGTTGCGCACATGAATTCCTATGTTTAACATAGGAACGCATATGCCTGCGTATGGCTGCGTTTGGCAGCATTTGCGTTCGGATGCGCATAATTTATGCGCCCTCCGACCGCGCTCCAAACGCAGCTTGCAGCATTTTTTTGTGTGTTCGCGGCGCTTGTTCTATCCGCAAGCGCCTGCAAGCGTATAAAAAATGCATTGATCTCAATGGATCCGCAGTGTCCTCTGCATGACACTGCAGGAGAACGCTGCGGATCTCATTGAGATCTCTCCCGGTGGCCGCCGGTGATGTCACAGGAGATCACCGACAGCCACCGGGAGATCAGCTCAGCCTCTGATGTTCTCCTCCTCCCCGCCGCCGGTAATCTGCTAGCGATGTCGGCGGGGAGAAACAGCTGATGTGACAGCTGTTTTGAATCTCCCGCGCCGACACCAAGAGGAGATGTCGGCGCGCGAAGTTTCAAACAGCTGTCAAATCAGCTGTTTCTCCCCGCCGACACGTCCCGGAGCTTACCGGCGGCGGGGAGAGGAGATCTCCGGCGCTGATCTCCGCCCCCGGACACCGCTGATTGGCTGCCGGGCTGCACAGTGATGTGTCCGCAGGCGGACATTATCCGCTGCGGACACATCAAAATGTCCCTGCTTTTGACTGCGTTTGTGTCTGCATTCCATCAGCATGCAGATACAAACGCTAATGTGAAGCCAGCCTAACATAGAAGAAAAAAAGTGTTGGTACCCTGTTAGCCAGTTGAGGAAAGTTGACTGCTCTCAGTGGGAAAAACAAGATAATAATATTGTAGTTGTGATACTTGTTTAATGGCTAACAATAATAAAATAAGTACTGTAATGTTACAAGGCAGCGAGCTTTCAAGATGTCTCAGGTCTCTTCATCAGGGATGGTATGACAAAATATTGAAAGAAACTCAAATATACATATGTACATGAACAACTAGAACATACACAAGGTATAATGAATAGACATTTAAATAAATTAACAAAACAAAGCCTGGAGGGGATCCTCAATCAGCCAGGCTTAGTGATGTCAAAGTTTTTATGACTCTAATTTATATGTAAACCTGGTGTCTTCATACTTCAGTGTCTTTGAAAAATATTCTTCAGATGTTATAATGAACCATAAATCCGTCTAGATTTAGCCATTTTAGCATGCAGTCGAAAATTCTATTGAATTTGGATTCACAGACCCCTCGATGTTTCTGTGATTTGAAATTACCTCTCAAAATTGCAACTTTCATATTTTCAATGTTATGTCCTTGACCAGAAAAATGTTTGGCTACTGTACTGTATGTCCTTGACCAGAAAAATGTTTGGCTACTGTACTGTATGTCCTTGACCAGAAAAATGTTTGGCTACTGTACTGGTAAATGGATTTTTTTGTCTGTAATTGTGTGATGATGAGACCTCATTCTTACCCACATGAAACCCCTTTTTTTGGGGAAAAAAAAAAAAATAAATAAATAAAAAGTAAAGCAACAATAATTGGCTTTCATTTACCTCTCAGTCCATTCTTCAGCAGCCATTCAGGAGATGTTCTGGGTAAGAAATGTGGAATTTCGATATTCAATGGGGCATTGTGATTAGGCGGCTTGGGAAGAAAGGCAGACGGAGGGATTTTGGCAACCTCAGTTGATATCTGGGAAAAAATATTTAGCATTAGTAATTTGACAAATTTAATTCAGAGCACCGCTGCCTACGAACACTCAATGATGGATCACAGCGACCTACTGTAATCAAGGGCTCCCAAGCTGTCAGTAAGAAGACAAGTATGAATGTCATTGTCAGAAATCAGTATGGAATGATACATATTATAAACCATTATGGCCACTTTACACGCAGCAACAGGAAGATAGCAAACGGCAGGTGTCGGAGACAATTGTACCTTTTACCTTCAAAACACCTTGCAGATACCTGAATTACACGCAGCCACTTCCAAGGTGTTTTGAAGGTAAAAGGTACAATTGTCTCCGACACCTGCCGTTTTCTATCTTCCTGTTGCCGCGTGTAAAGTGGCCATTACATTTTCTTTAATTTTCCTGTAGTTTTGTTTACTACTCAATATGCACAGTGATTCATCACAATTCTGGTAGGTGTTCATTTTAGCCTTTGTAATACAATGGCTTTTATAGCCTTTTAGGGCCCGACACCAGGTCAAACACGGGGAGTTTCTACACTTATTTAATCCTGACGCTCCCCTGAATATTCTGTTTCATTCATATATATATATATATATATATATATATATATATATATATATATATAAATATGTGTGTAAGATGATCCTGGAGCCCCCAGAGTCCACTCTCCTGACACACCTCCTGATCTCCGCAGCAGCTTGAGGCTGAATTTCTCTGTCCCCTAAGGGAGGGGTAAGTGCTGAGAAGCAGATATGATTTTATTGATTTATAAGCGATATATAGATCCTAGAACTGTAGTGCCCAGCTCTGCTTCACCATATAGGATGGCAGGGACAGCACAAATATTTTTTTTTATCTCCCTGGAGTTCCCCTTTAACATGTGAGCCAAAGACATGTCAAATAATAAGATGCGGCTCACCTTTTGTATTATACTGACACATGTGTCGTCCAGTTTTCCTTGCCGCAGCTCCTGGATCTTGTTCAGGATGTCTATGGCTTTCTGGACCTCCTTGAATATCACCTTAATATCTGTGCTGGCGTAAATCTGGTCCTGTTTTACACAACACAATCAGACTTGATCATTGTATCTTTGTTAATCTGAAAGCTTCACTAACATTATAGGATTGTGTTAGAAATGTACAATAACCTGAGCCGCAGATTACCTGATTCCAAGAAGAGAAGCAATGAAACCGCGCTCCGACTGCTTCCGCCAGGGCTTGTAGATCAGCCTATAGCGGGATAGACGCATCATTAGTTTATTGTTTTTCAACATAACATACTTCCAGACGAATACGTCTTCACAATGTATTTTATACCACATACGATTATTGTAGAATAATAAAATAATATATTATATAAAATAAAATATCAATAAAATATAAAAATAAAATATAATAGTAAAATAAAAACTAGATTACCTGACCGATGCTATCAAATGCAACTATGTGAATGTTAATATTTTTTCCCATGATGCATTGCAGAAGGTAGTCCGAAAGGACATCCAAGGTCTGGTCCGGGCTAGAAACAAATGAGTAACAATGGATTGTAAGGGTCAAATATAACAAGGTGCATATTGAAATGGAAGACCTAATAACCCCTACAACACTGCATGCTTCAGGATCATTCAGACAAGCAAAATAAGAGATACCTCCCTCTTCAGCCTTCTGTGAAGAGATGGGATGAAGCTGAGGAGGGATCCGGGAGCCTCACATTACACCGCCCCTCCATATATGATTGGAGGGATAGCGTCACATGGACGCTAGCGGCAATCAGTATGGAGTGTGTGAGTATGTGAGTTAGTGTGTGTGTGTGAGTGTATATGTGAGTGAGTATGTGAGCGAGTGTGAGCATGTGAGCAAGTGTGTGTATGTATGTGAGTGTGTATGTATGTGAGTGTGTGTGTGAGAGTGTATATGTGAGTGAGTGTGTATGTGAGTGTGTGCATGTGAGCAAGTGTGTGCATGTGAGCAAGTGTGTGTATGTGAGTGAGTTAGTGTGTATAAGAATGAGTGTGTATGTGTATGTGAGTGTGTAAGTGTGTATGTGAGTGAGTGTGTATGCATGTGAGTGTGCACAAGTGTGCATGTGGGAGTGTGTATGTGTGTAAGTGAGTGTGTATGTGAGTGTGTGTGTGAGTGTGTGTGTGTGAGTGTGTGTGGGTGTATGGGAGTATGTGAGTGAGTATGTATGTGAGTATGTATGTGAGTGAGTGTGTGTGATGGGGCTGGATGATGGGGGCTGCATGTGGGGGATGATGGGGGCTGCATGTTGTCCACTAACAA
>JARQOC010000011.1:215558181-215594771 GCA_033576535.1 Allobates femoralis | reverse complement strand
CTACAGACCAGGTTCCTCGATGATGTAAATGTACTCCATAACAAAACACAAAATGTGCTCTCTCGAAAAATGTTCCACACTCCCTGCCATTTCTCCTCCAGGCTTGTTGGAAATCTGCAGCCTCCCGTCCCCCTCGTCTGTCTGAAAAAACGCAGATGACTTTAGTCTGGAGGAAGGGGATGTTTAAACTATTTGACCCTGTGAATTCAGATCTAGTTTAGCTATGGTATAAATCTTAATAATAAATTGGACAATAAAGTCACTAGCCGGTTTGGCCACCTGCGGAGTCCTTTGTGAGGACCCGTCTGTACGAGGCTGTACATGTGTTTTATTTTAATAGAACGGGAAGGCTCCAGGGACCTGTACATTTGTTTTAAGAAGGAAGTGGGCTGACCTGTTTGGTTGCCATGAAGTGAGACCATTATTATTTGTGTTTTGAGGAACATCTGCGTTCAATTTATTACATTGGATTTTCTAAATTCTTTCTTGCCACAAGTTGATAGTATATGAACCTATGAAATGTATCTTTTCTTTTTTTACTTTGCTCATTGTTACTCTCGGACACATGGCTCAAAAAAAAATTAATTAAACTAAGAGCTGACTTTCCCAGTAATCAGGCCTTCGGGGTTGGGCTTTGGAGTTTGGGCGTTTGGAGTTTGGGCTTTGGGAGTTGGGCTTTGGGAGTTGGGCTTTGGGAGTTGGGCTTTGGGAGTTGGGCTTTGGGAGTTGGGCTTTGGGAGTTGGGCTTTGGGAGTTGGGCTTTGGGAGTTGGGCTTTGGGAGTTGGGCTTTGGGAGTTGGGCTTTGGGAGTTGGGCTTTGGGAGTTGGGCTTTGGGAGTTGGGCTTTGGGAGTTGGGCTTTGGGAGTTGGGCTTTGGGAGTTGGGCTTTGGGGGTTGGGCTTTGGGGGTTGGGCTTTGGGGGTTGGGCTTTGGGGGTTGGGCTTTGGGGTTGGGCTTTGGGGGTTGGGCTTTGGGGGTTGGGCTTTGGGGGTTGGGCGTTTGGCTTACTGACTCCACAGCCCTGCTGGTAACGACTTGTGGCTTCCTTTTGTTTGCTCCAAGAAAATTATATACCCACCCGTTGCCCCTTGAGTGATGCGTTCTCTCCCTGCATAAGTGTATTGGGAGAGAGCTATCACTCTAGGTGAGTGGGCGGCGAGAAACTTCCATGTACCCACCTAGACTCCCACGCAGGGCAGTTCCTGGTGGATTTTAAAAAGGTTTCCTATGAAATTCTGGAGCATTTCAGAGTCAAATGTACATTGTTGATATTGTGCAGCCAGTACCTGATACATGGTGTTCGTGGATCAGTTGTCAGGTTCCCTTGCAGTGCTTCATTTTGGGCACTGTATAAGTGAACTATACTATTACTACTACTACTACTACTACTACTACTACTACTACTACTATTATTATTTAGTTATAGAGCACCATTGATTCCTCAGGGCTGTACATGAGAGAGGGTTACATACAAACAAGTTAAAAATACAATGAACAAACTAACAGTGACAGACTGGTATAGAGTGTATGGGACCCTGCCCTTGCGGGTTTACTTTCTAAGGGGTAATAGGGAGGGAAGACAGCAGGGTGCGCCAGCTGCGGTGGAGGCGATGGTAGAGGGCCAGCTGCGGTGGAGGCGATGGTAGAGGGCCAGCTGCGGTGGAGGCGATGGTAGAGGGCCAGCTGCGGTGGAGGCGATGGTAGAGGGCCAGCTCCGGTGGAGGCGATGGTAGAGGGTATTCGAAAAATCTTGCAGACGGTTGGATGAGGAACGTATAAGTGTGGAGGAAAGAAGGAGGTCTTAGGAAAATTGAAGACTACGAGTTGGATGATATTTGGTAATAAGTTCAGAGATATATGGGGGAGACAGATTGTAGATGGCTTTTTGTGATCGTCAATCTATGGGTACCTTTACACGCCGCTACAACATGGTGGAAACAACCGGGTAGATGAGACAAATGTATCTTGCACCGCGTGTAAAGACGGTTGTTTCCACCCGTCACTTGCGGCACCTGTTTCAGAGCAGAGCTCTAAAACAGGTTGATTTCAACCTGGTGGTAACGGCGTGCAAATACGGTAGGGTAAGGTTTATTCGTCACCTAGTTAACTACCTGGGGCGTGACACAGCCTCTGTGAAACCACCCCCATTCAGCGATCATTGGTGGAAGCTCCTGCGTTACGATTGGCTGTCGCTGCATAGAGCGGCATATTTAAGGAGCTGACCAGTCACACTACACAATTGCCAGAGCGTCATGTATTAGTCAGCCTCCTGCGCTGGCTGCCCAATCATGATGCTATTGCTTTGTCCTATCAGCGTACGAAATTCTCGTAATATACAATTGTGGCACGCCTATGTGTTGTCCCTGCTGCCCCAGGTCCTCCCATATTACCCTCTGTAGCAGCATGTAAATGAGGTAAGGTGCTTTTCAGAAGGTAACTTGCGGCACCCGTCGGTGCATCCAGAGATAGATTCAACCTTCTGTAAAGCACCTTATAGTGGCGTGTAAAGGTGGTGCGGGTACCGTTTGTAACCGTTCGTGCGTGCTCGTGCACGTGAAGCACCCGGTTGTTTCTACCATGTTGTAGCGGCGTGTAAAGGTACCCTAAGGGATAACATTTCTCCTTATGAAAAGTGACATGTCAGGTCTGGCATGCCAGCATGAGGAGACTTAAACACCTTGCATGCTCCTCTGAAAAATCAAATATGCAAATTGTCTCTTCAAAGAGAGGACTTAAACTCTAGTGCCACCTATTCAAAGTAGCAATCCTAATATTCAATATCGACACTTTAGTGAACCTTTTTCATATGACCAAAAATATAAACCAAACCAGAACCTCAATTTGCAGACACGGTGTTTTGGGTGTTTGCCCCTCGTCAATGTAAAGTATGAGATCTGATTTGGCTGTGTGAAAGTCAAAAGGCCTCATCACACACTACGATATCGTTAACGATATCATTGCAATGTCACTGGTTTGGCGATGTCTAAACGACATTGTTGCGTGTGACATTTACCAATGATTAACGATGAGGTCATTCATTGTTGGTCGTTGGTAAATGACCTGGGCCATAAATTTATCGTTGGTCTCCCGCTGGGCGGCCAGCATCGGCGCATGTGACAGCGGGAGACCAACGATGAACGATCTCCCAGCACCGCACAGCAAGCACTGGGAGATGGCAAGCAGGGTAAACGTCGGGTAACTAAGCACAGCGCTCAACTTAGTTACCCGATGTTTACCCTGGTTACCAGCGTTCTCTCTGGTCCTGATCGCTGGTGAGTCTGCCTTTGTGACAGCTCACCAGCGATCAGATAACGATGTCCCAGCGATCCACATCGTTGGTCGGATCGCTGGGACATCGATAGTTGTAATCTGGCCTTTAGTGTGGGATCTAAGGGGTAAGGTTTCTCCTTATGGAGAGTGATGACATGTCAGGTCTGATATGTGTTTGACTAAGCTTTCCTATAATGGCATAAGTACATTATTCTTGCACTTGCAGTAGAGCATGCGCATATTTTGGACCAGGTTTAACGTGATGGAGCACAGAATGGTTCATGTCAATCAAGCTTGAAAAATCTAATTTAGGGACCGGAGAAAAGATCTCTTCTGCTTGACAGCTATGCCCAGCTGGGATAGTGATCATTTCATCAAGTATAAATGTGCAACTGAGCCCAGACACAGAAGGTTGGGTAAATACACACAGCTTTGCAAGTCATTGGTGCTTGTAAGGACCATTCGGTCTTATTTTTGGGCTTGGTTCTCTTCTATCCGGTGTTATTATTGATGAGTTACGAATACATCTCCCGAAACTGCATTTACTTACAGATATTTTATTGCTACACAATGATACAAAATAGCAATTTGTAAAACAAAGTAATATAAGCGACCCTACCAGGTCTGCAATGTGTAGCTTACGAGGTACCGTGTAGGAGCTATACGTTACTTATGCTGTTCTTGTTCTACTGTCTGCACATCGGGACCCAGGGCGATCGCGCTCTACCACCGCTTCGCATGCTCTTCTTGTTTTCCTTCAGTGTATTCTGATGGTAGGAAAATGTTCTGGAAATGTACAAAGAGCGCGAGCCTGCATCCCCTGAAGATCTGAAGCGTCATGTGAAATCTCCGTGATCTAATATTATATAATGGCGCCTGCTGAGACCAGATCAGTGATAATGTGGCTGCTGATCTCCGCACTGATCCTAATTCTACATTTTGCTCCTATGTCATCTGCTTTAGTGCAGACTGTACCTAATAGTGTCCGGGACACACAGGAGTTATTAAAGAACCACTATGATGGGGACAAATATACAATGGATTCAGTGGTGGACTTAGACAGAAAAGGGCCCCTGTGCAGGAATATGAAATGGGCTCTTTGCAGTCTAATAGCTCATCCATAATGCACAGTTCCACCTGTTTTGGAGATGGGGCCCCCTTGCCTCTTGAGTTGCTGGCGGGCAGCATACGTCTGCACTTGGATGGATGATGGGAAATGTTATACATTGCTTGGGAAGATAGTCTTTTAATGTGCAAAGATATAGAAGGTGGCATCATAAATATTGCTGTTGGACTGTTGTTGGGCTGTCTTCTTTTGTTGGGCTGTCTCCTGCCGTTGGGCTGTCTCCTGCCGTTGGGCTGACTCCTGCCGTTGGGCTGTCTCCTGCCGTTGGGCTGTCTCCTGCCGTTGGGCTGTCTCCTGCCGTTGGGCTGTCTCCTGCCGTTGGGCTGTCTCCTGCCGTTGGGCTGTCTCCTGCCGTTGGGCTGTCTTCTGTTGTTGGACGATTGCATAAATTACAGTCATGATGACCACTATATAAATTTCTTTGTATCTCCCCTTTGCTCAGTAACAGTCCTTAAGGCTAAATTCAGATGTCCAAATACAAGCAGTGCTTTCCGGACCAGCATCCGGCCTGCTGATCTGCACTGGACAGCCTCCTATATGCCTACAAGACTCTTGAGTACGGTTCAGGAGACTGGAGGATGATCTGGAAAATCGCGGCCCATACTCAGGCCACTCAGACGTCTCAATTCATCTGCAAAAATAAATGATAGAAATATTGAAATTACGATACAATAGCCAGTATCAGAATCTGTCAGCAGATTATAGGTGCCATATGGCATCCTGGATCTTTAACGTATTTTACATTTTTTTTTTTTTATCGATTGTTCAATATTTTGGAGGTTTTTATTTGGCTTTGTATGTTTTATTTTAACATAATGGTTTTCTATATGAGTGCAGGTCCTAAGTACTTGAGCCCTCTACATACTTAAGTCACTTTGATATGTAAGTTTGGCATCTGCCTTCTGCTCCTCCAAGGAGATGTCCCAGATGACCCCCGTCTTTTGCCATTTTTTGTATGTTGATGCCGCCAAATCTTAGGGTACCATCACACTTGGCGACGCACCAGTGATCCAGAAAGCGATACGACCTGTCGGGATCGCTAATGAGATGTCAAACAGTCAGATCTCACCAGCGACGCAACATCGATCAGGAATGATACGGCGGTCGTTGGGACCCTGTTTCTCAGACCTGTAGTATTGGGATCGTTTGTCGGTGTCCCTGTCAAACACACCGATGCATGGTGCCCAGCGGGACCCCAATGATCAAAAAATGGTCAAATGGTCCAGTCGACTCTGACACGACCAGCGATCTCACAGCAGGGGCCTGGTCACTGTTAAGTGTCAAACAGCAAGATCGCTGGCGCATCACCAAACCTGTGACTTAGCAGTGATCTCGCTTAGTGTGACGAGAGCTTTAGTGTTCGCTGTTGCCAAATGCAAATTTCATTAAGCGCTCTTAATTATTATTCAAGTTCAGTACATTCTCTCTGGACACACAGAGCATAAACCATGCTCGACATAGTAGAGCTGAAATGATTTAAAGCCGGTCATCTCGAGATATCTCAAGAGCAGGGGAAAGGTAGTAAAAAAGACACATTTCTTGGCCAATTCATTGGGGGACATGGCAAATCATGGCTCAGTGAGGCTACTAGAATGGAACTTTACTGTAAGTCCAAAAATCCCTTTTGTTGAGCGCCTCACTGAAGGACATCCATGATTTCCTGTATCCCTCAATGAAGACTACAAATAAGGGATTTTATGGTAAGTCTAAAATTTCCCTTATGTCAAGCACTGGGGGGGGGGGGGGCACAGCCATGGTTTCCTGTATTCCCCAATGTAGACTACAAGAAAGGGATTTTAGGGTGAGTCCAAAAATCCTGCTTTACACACGACTCCTAAAATGAATGAGTGATAGGTTTTGTTGTCTTGTTCTTCAAAAACAGATTGTGACATTCAGTATAGTAGACTCTTAGCATTCGCCATCTTTATCAGTAGTTAAAGGGATGTAGTAAGTAAGCCATTCAAAGAATCCTGCCTGTAGGGAATAATACCTATAGTTATGCCAATGGGATATGTTGGGGCCTAAAATTTCCGTAATGTAATCAATGTAGTTCCAAACAGGGCTGTGGAGTTGGTAAGCCAGACATCTGACTCTAACTTTTCAATTTCCCTGACTCCAACTCCACAAAATGGACTCTGACTCTGACTCCACAACCATGGCTATGAAGTCAGTAAGCCAAACATTCGACGACTCAATTTTCCTAAATCTGACTCTACGATGATGACTCTACATCTACGACGATGACTGTACGACGACGACTCTACGACGATGAGTCTACGATGATGACTCTGTCTACAACAAATCTACAAAGATGACTCTATGATGACGACAATGACTCTACGACGATGACTCTACGTCTACAACAGCTCTACGACGACGACTCTACAATGATTACGCTACGTCTACAACGACTCTACGACAACGACTCTACGATGATGACTCTACATCTACAACAACTCTAGGACGACGACTCTACAATGATTACGCTACGTCTACGACTCTACGACGACGACTCTACGATGATGACGCTACGTCTACAACGTCTCTACGCCGACGACGAATTTCAAATCTCTATTTTGCCACTTTGTTACCTTACAACTTCTCCTCCCTAGTTATTGCCCTCGTCTCATTGTATTGTCCACCATCGTAGTGTCTCTATTCTCTGATTTCTGTAGTTGTATTTTCATGAATCTGAATTCCCTTTATTTAACTGTACACCACAATAAGACCGGTCTTTTTAGCAGGACGTTAACTTTGTTTTTTTGGGTCAAATAGGTGATGTTAATCACTTAATTAATGAAGCCTCTAAACTGTTGCCAGATTGACGACTGGTTTGTGCGCTTCTGACCTACATTTTTTTTTTTATCTAGTCTGAAATTGCCCGGAGGCTCTTTGTACGCTGGAGGAGAGCGCTGCCCTTGTTAGAAATCCGAAAACAATGGAGTCCCTGTCTACTCCTAATGCAGAAAGTGTGAAGCCACAAAATCTGTTTATGTTTCTAGCCAACGGCGGGGGAAATATTCGGGGGATCGTGCGCTACAAAAATCTTAGAAATCGTCAACTTAACCAAACGGGACAAGGACACCCCACCTAAGTGTAACGTGTCGCATGATGTCTGCCAAAGTTGCCAACAGTCATTTCGGTCTGGAATAGAGGGGGGACACCCACCACGCATTCGAGATGTCACTTATAACCAATCTCCAATGTGTACAGCCAGCTGTACCGTCTTCTTTATGTAGACTCACTGACCTTGCTGTCTGCCCTTATAGTGTGCGTGACCCCGGAAAGGATTGACTTTGATGGGTCACCGCCCTCCTAATAGGACACAGTTCCTTCATGCACAATAGATTTTTATATTTCTTCGCTTTCATTTGTTGATGTAATGTAATTTTACAGAACTGTGCCCTGGAAATCCAGTCGCATTGACATCTGTGCACGTAATGCTCTGAGGAATTACCACTTCTACACATACAAACAATAGGTATGAGAGGCACGGTTAATGTAAGGGTACCTTTACACGCCGCTACTGGATGTGGAAACAACCGGGTACATCACGTGCACGAGCACGCCCAAACGGTTGAAAACTGTAAACGCACCATCTTTACACGCCGCAACTAGGTGCGCTACGGTAGGTTACATCTATCTCAGGATACACCACCGGGTGCCACAAGTAACCTGTAACGAACCTCACCTCCTTTACACGCCGCTATAACCAGGTAATATGGGCGGAACAAAGGCAGCAGGGAAAACACATAGGCGTGCCAGTCCTTCACGCCGCGCCCAAACGACAACCATTGGCTAACACAAGAGTGTTTTGATTGGGCACGACGCGAAGGGCGGATGGCGGACACGTGACGTAGGAGTGTTCGGACTGTGGCACGGAATAAGCGCTTGTGACATGGCAGAGTGTGATGGAAGAGCCAATCGTAACGCAGCATCTTCCACCAATGATCGCTGATGGGGTGCGGTAACCCGGAGCCTGTGTTCACGCCCCAGGTACATCGCATGGTGTGGCAACAACCCTCCTGTTCCTTCTTTACACGCCGTGACAGCCCGTAACCGTCCCCTTGAAATCAACCTGTTTATGAGCACTGCTCGGAAACAGGTTCATGAGGTGACGGGTGGATGCAACCTACTTTACACGCCGCTACTTCGGGTTGATTTGGCGGTGCAAGATACATTTCTCTCATGTACCAGGTTGTTTCCACCATCCTGTAGCGCCGTGTAAAGGGACCCTTACAGAACGCAGTAATGCAACAAAAATGAAGAAATCCATTACTGATGGTTTATATGTGTTTTTTTGAGTCTTAAAGAATAACAGTCGTTATATTTATTTTTTTTGCATAAATTAACAGTACATGTAAAAATAAAAAACGTCGTAATATATCTTTATCAGGGACATGTGCTTCTTTCTCCACTTGTACTGATCATTAAGTCTCAATATGCAGGTAAAATCTGTCTTCGTTGAGTACAGATTTTCCCAATAACGTGACAATTGGTTCTCCTAACGTTCTATGGAACTTGGAATGTGTCTGCTCCTCCTTTCTCCATAGAATTCTAAAACCATAAACTGTCGTCATGTATCATAGTCAGGGCTTTGGAGTCTAAAGGCCACGTCACACGCTTCAATATCGTTCACGATATCGTTGCAACGTCACCATTTTTGCTGACGTTGCAGCAATGTCGTGAACGACATCGTTGCGTGTGACACCTATCAACGATCAATCGTTGAGCGTTGATCACAGATTTGTGAACATGTTCACAAATCTATTAATGGTCGCCCGCTGAACGCGCAGCATCGCTGTGTGTGAAAGCCGGAGACCAGCGATCAGTGAGCTCACAGCAAGTGCTGGGAGCTGGTATCCAAGGTAAACTGCGGGTAACTAAGTGCCGAGTGGCGCTTAATTACCCGCTGTTTATCTTGGATACCAGCGTGCTCGCTGGTCCGGACCGCTGAGTCTGCCTGTGTGACAGCTCAACAGAGATCTGAACGATGTTGTTAGCGACCGCGCGTGCATGTGATCGCAAACAACATCGTTTATGAGATTGAAGCCTCTGACGTGGCCTTTAGTCAGTGTCTGTTTTGGTGGAGTCAGATTCAGGGAAATTGAGGAATCGGAGTTGGAGATTTGCCTTACCGACAGCACAACAGTGCTGAGTAGTCAGTCAATGGCCTTGTCCACACACCTGCGCTCTCAGTATTTAATGCTTCTGCGCTAAATACTTAGATTTTTGCAGAGAAGCGCAGGTGCGTGCTTGCGGCCGCTTTCGGCAGACGCTGTCCCTGGTTACCCAATGTGTATCGTGGTAACCAGTTCACACAGCAGGCTGCCTAGTGTGCGCTTATCCCGAGCGCACAGGGAAACGCTGCTTACAGCGTTTCCCTGTGTGCTCATGGAAAGCGAACATTTTGCAGGCTGCTGCATGAACTGGTTACCACGATACACATCGGGTAACCAGGGACAGCGTCTGCCGAAAGCGGCCGCAAGCACGCACCTGCGCTTCTCTGCAAAAATCTAAGTATTTAGCGCAGAAGCATTAAATACTGAGAGCGCAGGTGTGTGGACAAGGCCAATGTCTATTTTGGTGGAGTCAGAGTTAAAGTAAGATTCAGTGAAATGTTGGAGTTGGCGGTTTGGCTGACCAACTGCACCCCGGGGCTTTGGAGTCAGTCGTTGAGTTGGAATTGGGGTCTGAGTGGGTGGTTTGATTTCCCCACTGCACACTAGGGCTGCACAGTCAGTGTCCATTTTGGTGGAGTCAGTTTGATTCAAATTTAGGGAAATGTCGGAGTGGGAGGTTTGGCTTACTGATTGCACACTGAATCGTGGAGTCGGAGTCCATTTTGGACTTCGGAGATGAAGTTGGAGTCGGAGGTTTGGCTAACTGACTGCACACGCAAAGCTGTTGATTCGGTGTCCGTATCGGTTGAGGTTGAGTCTGAGGTTTACCGACTCCACAGCCCTGATCATAGTAACATGAAAATGTGTCTTCATCGAATTCAGATTTTACCAATATGAAGAGTAAAGGCCACGTCACACGCTTCAATATTGTTAACGATATTACATAAATTACACGTTTTTATAATCGCTTAAGCGTCGTTGCGTGTAACCGAATGATTTTTGGATGAAAAATCGTTGCAGATTTGTGACCTCAAATCCGTCGTGCGTCGTTCAATTAACCAGCGTTCATCCTACTGCATCGTTGTGTGTGACACCGTGCAAACGATCGCATTGACTGTTTCGCCTATTCCTGACACTGGCTGGCCTCGATCGCTGGGTTGTGCGCAGAATCGCTGGTGCGTTGCCAAATGTAAAATCGTTAACGAGATCTATGCTTGCGACACCGCACCAGCGATATCGCAAAATTGTTCTAACGATCTGGATCACGTGACTTTCCAGGGGATATCGTGGACGATATTGAAGCGTGTGACGTGGCCTTAAGAAATGAGCAAATCTTAATCAATCCATAGTGTAATTTTATCATTCGTTTGTTCTTCTGGATTGCCATATCAATGGATCCGGGCACAAGGGCTTTGCATAAAACTAAGGATTGACTGGAATCGTCACAACGTGGTGAGCTTGTTCTTACTCTTTTTTGTTGCTTTCAGGTATGCTGTTGATAAAATAAACCAGTTTTACTTTTTTTTTAATCATGTAAATGGGTTTTCTGGAGAATAGAAGGTAGCGTATGAGTAGATATCTTAAAAATATAAAATAAATAGTACTTTCCCTCAGGGCTGTGGAGTCTGTGTCCATTTTTGGTGGAGTTGGATGTTTGGCTTAATGTACCGTCAGACGGCATGACGTTGAAACGATGTCGGTAACGATCTCGGGGGCGCGCGGTCGTTTGACATTTCAACATCTCTGGTGAGCTGTCGCACGTCTAGATATCATGGACGACTCACCAACGATGTGAGCAGGGAACGATCCCTGCTCATTGCCGTGAATGGGCGAAGTCGTCCACGACATCGATATCGTGGTGTCACACACAACGATGCATCAGGTTGCTGGAGTTGAGATTGTCAGGTTTTACAACATGTTAGTAAACCTGTCAACTCCAATCCAACGATTTATCGTCGCTGGTACGCCTCCAAACGCGTGACGTATCAGCGATATCGTTGACTATGTTGTGCCGTGTAACGGGGCCTTTACTGACTTCACAGCCATCGTTGTGGATTTGGAGTCCATTTTGGTGGAGTCGGATTCATGGAAATTGAGGAGTCGGATGTTTGGCTTACCGACTCCACAGCCCTACCTGCCCTCAACGATCCCTTGGAGCTCACGTTCCGTTTCTTACCCACTTACTTTAAGTTGGTCATATTGCTCATTTCTCCTACCGTTTCCATGTATTGAGTTTGCGTTTCAGTCGTTTCCAGCATAACAGGTCTAGATCAGGAATACAGACCAGGGGATACTAGTTAAACATTGGATTTGGAGCCATAGGGAAACCACTTTGGGAAACAAAAATAATAACCCCCTAACTATTTTGAGGGATTTAAACAATAATTGATAGTCTTGTACATCCTCTTTAAACACCGAACCCCTTAAACTGGCCTTGCCCATATGAACAGTTTTATCCAGCAATCCCAATGTGTATGTGATCCTCCACACAGCTGGGATTGGGCATGTTGGATTTGAACATGCGCAGCACAATCCTTTTGTTCTTGCAGAAGACAAGCAGCTGCCAGAGAGTTGTGCCAGCTTCTTTTTTTTTCTACACTTCTGCCTTTGATTATGGTGGTCTGGATGAGCCAGTAGGAAAAGCACAAATCCAATGGTTATTACATCTATATGGTGATTTTTCTAGGCCTCAAATTAAAGTTTAAAATAAATTGTAGGCAAATGTCTTCTATGTATTTTCCTAGAGGAGCATTGCATGGCATATAAGCCTCCTTACACGGACATGTCAGGCTTGTGAATCTCCAGTAGGAGAAATATTACCCCTTAGATCCCCCAAAAATGTAATAAAGATCTTTTAATAACCACCTCCCCAACTAATTCTGGCAATGGCCTAATCCAGTTGCCATTGTGTAAGTTTCTGAATGTTTCTTTAGATTATTGGAACTGTTAAGTTGATGATACGTCAGCCGCTCTTTAACGGTACCGGCACACGCCTCCATATCGCCGGCAAGATGGCTGGCAATTCCAGAATTCGGCGATGTGGAAACCACATCACCTGTGCGTAGTGGTATGACTGGGCGATTCTGCGTTGAGAAATTGCTGGTGGAGCGTCGCCGGATCGCCTCGGACTGCAATGAAATCAGGCGATATCCACCAGGCAATTTCAGCGGATCGTGCCATGTGACGGCGATAGCGACGTACACAGCGATCCTGAAATCAATCCCGTAGGTGTGTTTGGATGGTGTTTTTTAGCGCCGCATCTGCGGCGATTGGTGGGTGATACTGCGTTCCGATTGGCTGGCCATCTCCGAGGCGCCTTATTTGATGACTTGTGCGTTCACGCAAGGCTGACCAGTGGGAACGTAGTTACGTCCACCAATCGCAGTGATAGGGGCACTGTGAAACACTCTAGCACGCCCCTATTGAAACAGTATGGCCACATCGCTGCTACGAATGTGGTGTGTGACGCGGCGATGTGTGAAGGGAAGATTGCTTCCGGTCTTCTGCAGGCGGTTTCCGGAACGCAGGATCGCCAAAGATCGCACGCTAGATCGCTACGTGTGACAATTTCACAGCGTTCAGAAAAAAGTGCCCGAAACATGAACGCTCATGGAAGTCACATGGGGGCGTGTGATGGTACCTTAAGATTTTCCTCATAATTAAAGTTGAAAGTTGAGTGTCGACTTGACCATTGAGCTGACAATGATCTGGGAATGAGATGCTGAAGTCAATAAAACCTATATTGGCGCGAAGCTTAGATCTTTCCAGGGCTGTGGAGTCAGTAAGCCAAACATCCGATTCAGACTCTTCAATTTCCCTGAATCCGACTCCAATTTCACCAAAATGGACACCAACTCAACCACTCCAACGCAACAACCATGGCTATGAAGTCAGCAGACCAAAAATTTGACTCCAGGGCTCTTCGACTCCCGGCTCTTCGACTCCCGGCTCTTCGACTCCCGGCTCTTCGACTCCCGGCTCTTCGACTCCCGGCTCTTCGACTCCCGGCTCTTCGACTCCCGGCTCTTCGACTCCCGGCTCTTCGACTCCCGGCTCTTCGACTCCATAACTATGGCTGTGAAGTCAGTAATCCAAAAATCCGACTCAAACTCCTCAATTTCCCTGAATTCAACTCCACAGCCCTGGGTATGACTCTCATAGTAGATCACATCGATGACGTTCGCTTGGTTTGAGGGTATCAAGTTTGCTAGTGGAAAACTCCTTAAAAAAAAAAAAGTGAAGTTCCTGAAAAAGAGTATAAACAATCCAGGTCTTACGAAAATGTTTATTGGTCTTGACCTGGCCTTTAGGTCATCAGTTCCACTGTCAGACAGTAGTCATGGAAGTGTTTATCTGTCGTCTTGTTCAGTGGCTGCTGCTTTCAGACACATGGTATGACTTTGTGGTTGAGCTATTAATCTGGAGGTCGCTGCACAGGTCAATGGAGGATTGAATAACTTTTGAGCAATTAGAAAAGTCGGAAGTCACTTCATCACCCTCTGACCTGTAGATTGACCCAGGGCTGTGTAGTACTGTGGGGTATACTTTGCTCGGTATGTGACATTTGTGACAAACTTGTCATAACATCCGGAAATCCAAAACTATCCAGAGACCTTAGGTGGGAAATAGTCTGCTCTCTTGCTTTACACCAAAGCAATGGGCAAGAGAACTTTATACTTGCACGGCTTGATGATTCTGCTTACTGCCATCATATCTTTGTTTGCTGAGCTGCAATGCCAGACTCTATGGATGGGCAGTGGTGTCAATGTCTCTAGAGAAAATGCTGACTTACCTCCTCCAATACTAGACAACATCCAGGTTGACCTTCCAGGTTTTTGATTAATCTGGTCACACTTGATGTCCTACATGGTCAGATCATGTCAACTAGTTGGTAATCCCAATCCTAGGGCAGACTATCAATATTTCATTATGTGGATTGGCTGGAGTTTGACACCACCATGAAGGACCCTTCACATGGGCACATAACCTTTTTTTTTATGTGCAATAAAATTGAGAAGTGTAACCAGTTCCTTTGCCTTTGCTTTTCCGAGATTAGAGTTTGTGGCCACAGAATGGGTGCAAAATGCTTTTTCCCCAGCTATGATGGGTCTTAATGTGATGATCACTGTAGTTGGTCTCTACAGCCTACACCAGTTTAGGGAACAGTCCTTTTATCCTCTGGGTTGACTTGTGTGAAGTCGAAACTAGTGCATGTCTTCCTATAGATGAGATGACCTAGTCTGGCCTTGACCTTCACAATCTACTAGTGGGACTCCTATCATCTGGCTCAGGATAAGCAGAAAGACAACCAACACAATAGTATCTACAAGAGCGAAGACGACCGGCAAGGCCTTTTTTCACCAATATGGTCACCATCTGCTCTGATCACTTGTGGTCATCTTCTTTCTGGCAACTATCTGCTTGTTCCAGCAGTCATGTCTTCTCCAGCTTGGTCTTTGGTCCATGAACTGGTGTGAGTTGGGTGGCTGTCTGCCCTTCTGTGGTCCAAGCGAACTAGTTGATTGTGGAGGTGTTGGGGAGTCGCCTTCAGATGTTGGTGATGGACCTCTAGAGCTGGAAGGAAGTGGACGAGGGCAGGGGCGTAACTGCAACAGGTGCAGGGGTTGCGATCACACCAGGCCCGGAGCCTAGGGGGGCCCAAAAGTCCCTCTGTCCTATAGAAAAAGACTAATACTATTAAAGATTTGCAATAATTGGGGGCCCCTGGGCCTGACGTTACGCCACTGTACGAGGGTTTGATGTCCTACCACTTTGCCAAAGTTATTACACCTCTCTTTAAAAAACCATGTTCACCACCTTCTTCTTGTCAATGGGAAGGGGGACAGCAACTGTCAGACCCTCTCTCCTTGAGATTTGGTGGACGGGGCAGAAAAAGCCATGTGGCTGTGGCCGGAACTGCAGCTCAGTCCCATTCATGCTGTAGACCACAATGAAATATACCTGGTCACCAGCTGATCGTTCCGCGTAAGTGCTCAGTATACAATACAATATAAGCTGCCATTCCAGCCCCTATAGCTGTCACATCCAGAAAGTGACCTTTCTGCCTAAATCATCCAATATATGGGTAAAACTGAGATTACTGCTCATCTCTTCACTGGAACGGAGTCAAATCTCGGATATCCTTCTGGATTGCCACTAATTCTCTTTGACTTTAGTTGATTTAATACTGGTTTAGCCCCAAAAGTTGAACTTATTTTTGCAAAATAGATGTTTTCACCCAATTATTTGCAGTATAGTATTTATTAGGATAGAACATCCAGGTCAATGGTGATAAGAGTGTAAATCTAATGCAAGAAGGTGTTAGGGTGCCCCCGCCATGAGGCATTGGTGTTATGTATGGTATGTGCATAAGAAATTTAAAACCATTCTAAATGTTCTCCTAATATAAAGTAGAGGCTGTAGGGACTTTTATCAATTCCTCGTGGTGGGTGAAGTTGAGGGGAGTACTTAATTAAGCCTTGTGTGTTTCCATTTGTAGTACCTTGCACTGACCCAGGTATTGCACGGACACGTTGGTCTAGCACAGTTATAAGGGTCTCGTAAATCGGACTCGCCTATTCAAGTCTGATGCCACACGGACCAACCTAGTGACATTGGTTTTTACGATACATTACCATTCTGTATCAAGAGAATCTGTCAGCACCTATTTCTATCTAATCTGAGAGCAACATCACGTAGGGGCTGAGACCCGGATTCTGGTGATGTCACTTGTTTGGACTTCTAGTTGTAATTTTGACATAATCCCTGTTTTCTCTACTGCAGCTCTAGCAGTGCTCCGAATGCTGAGCCCTGTATAACCTGCCCACACCACTGATTGGCAGCTTTGTGTGTGCACTGTACATTGAGAGAAAGCTGCTAATCAGTGGCGGGCGGGGGTTACACATAGCAGTTGGCTAAGAGGTACGAGGCAGCTAGTCTTGTAACAATTGTTTTATCAGCAGGAGATTATCACTGCAGGTCTAGGCGTCTTGTGTGTAACCCCAACCCCATTACTGATTTGTCAGCTTTGTGTGTACATTGTATATTGAGAGAGAGCTGCTAATCAGGGGTGTGGGCAGGGTATACTGAGCACTGCTAGATCTGCCACACAGAAAACAGGGGACTGTATCAAAATGACAGTAAACAGCCCAGCAAGTGACAAATCGCTGGAAGTATGGTCTCAGTCCTTACATTATGCAGCTCTCAGATTACATAGCAAAAACCTGCTGACAGATTCCCTATAATGAACAAATGTAATGCCAATATACAGCCATAAACCTTTTAGTCCATGTTGTCTGTACTAGTTGCTCAACTTGGCCATTTATTCATTTTATAGTTCAGTAACCCCAGATGGTGATCGAACGATCGATCCGTCTTTCTGCAAATATTCTTCAAATATAAGATTGTTCCCTAGAACGAAAGATCTTTTGGTAGGAAAAATCAAATATCTTCATCTTCAAACTATAGCAGTCTGTGATTGGTCGGCTACAACGATCATTCATTCTTGCATTTTTGCTCCATGAATTATTATATTGGTTGAAATCACTTGTTTTTAGCAACTTTAATGTGTTCGCTTAGCAAGATGACAGATTTGATCTACATGGGGGCAAAATTACTAACACAAGACAGCTTTGTCATGTCTCCGGCTCTAGGAGCGTAGAGCAAAGTAGCCGAGCTTCCAAGAAAATGATTGTACATAGTTATTCCGAGCTGAAAAATGTGACTTCTCATCCACTGGTAAGGTGATAAATGCTAGATAGTTGGGTGGCTGATTGCTGGGACATCCATTGTGTGCTAGAATAAGGACCCTGGTTCCTTATTTCTCATCCTCGGGTGCTAGACCGTGACTAGGAACAGTTGGAACTTGCACCCTGGCTCATTGTGTAGTCTGCAAATTGCCTCTTCAGAGAGGAAGAAAACTTGAACTCTAGAGCCTCCTATTGGAAGTAGCAATCCTTAAATCAAAATAAACATTTTAACGAGACTTGTCATACAATTTAGGATAATAACCAAAGCAGAATCTCAATTTCCAGACACTGTGTTTTGGAGCATTGCTGCTCATCAGTTCAAAGTATGAGATCTGGTTTTGCTAGGTGAGAGGCTACGGGGAACCTTTACTCCTTGTGGAGCGTGAACTCCCATGTCTAGTATGCCAGTATGAGTGGACTAAGGCTATGGGCCAACTAGGGCTGTGGAGTCTGTAAACCAAACATCCATCCCTGACTCCGACTCTTCAGTTTTCTTGAATCCGACTCCAACTCCACCAAAGTGAACACCAACCCCCGACTTCATACCCAGGGCTGTGGAGTAGGTAAGCAAAACATCCGACTCCAACTCCTCGATTTCCCTGAATCCCACTTCACCCAAAATGGGCACCGACTCTGACTCCTCGACTCGGACTCCAAAACCCTGGTGCCCACACAAAAAAGTGATTAGTTTGTGGTCAGGAAAATTCTGACACACCACACACACCCACCCATACACACACCCACCCATACACACACCCACACACACACCCCACACACACACCACCACACACCACACCACACACACACACCACACCCACCCACACACACACACACACACACCCCACACACACACACACACACCCCACACACACCACACCACACACACACACCACACCACACCCCATACACACACACACACACACCCACACCACACACCACACACACACACAATCATCCCCCCCCCCCCCACACACACACACTTTATTACCCTCCCTGACAATCTCGCGATGACCAATGATTTCTTCCTTCCAGGCAGAGGTACGGTACTTCCAGGACCTGCGCCCCATGTGACTCAGGCTGAGTCACATGGGGCGCAGGTCCTGGAGGTCGCTTCGCACTGGTCTTCCCAGTGCCCGGAAGGAGGAAGTCTTCACCAGAGCTCACCATGGGCTCGTCGGGGAGGGCGAGTAGTGGAGCGTTAGTGGATCAATTAAAGGATATGCTACTTCTTTTCCAGATCAGGTTTTTGCAACAAAACCTTAGTCTTTCACAGTCTTTCTGGCAACCGGAACCCATCTGATCTTGAGGGCAGATGAACAAATGCTTCAAACTGGAATACCCCTTGAAGTTCGATTTTTACTTGTGACTAAAGGCTTTGTCAGCTGGCCTCCTAGCTGATTTTGGTGGCAGCAGTGAGTTCAGACAGGACAATGGCACTAGTATGTCAGGGTATAGTAAGGGTGGATTACACTGCTGGTGTCACAATGGCGGTCTTTATATCTTCCTACGTTTGTCGTCAGCATGCGCGATCCTGAGTCTCCATAAAGTATCAGAACTTTTTTGGATAATAGAGATGTCTTTCTGGCCACCAGCACCGTGCTTTTATCTCACTTGGCACCGGTCCTATGAGATGGAGGAATGTGGCATGGAAACTGTGTGCTCGAAAGCAGCTTTACACCGCGTACGACACGATAGTAAAATGAAGTTTGATTGATGAAGGACGCCACATCCAAGAAACGTTCCTTTTTGACTTGTGTTTTGATGTGCTGTATAAATCCTTCATTGTTCTCATAGGACATGATCAGGAACACCTTTCACTAGCGTGTCTCCAGGTCTTTCATGTAGGTTTCCTAATCTTCCTTTCATGCATAATTGTCTTCTCCTTTGAACACTATATAATGGGTTCCTTTCCAGCAAAAATTGACATTGTTTTAAGAACTCTAGTTGGGTTTGCACATGTTCCTCGCGTCTTTCTCTCTTGGCACATTGTAATTGATGTGCTGTAAGTGAAGCCGGGCCCTTTAGGGTAAGTGCACATTACCCGGCGGTTCGGTCGGCGGCTGCTGGCGGGACCCGCCAGGAAGCTCCGGCGCCGTGCACCGGCTTCTTGGCGGGTATGAGCTGCGGGAGCCGGGCGGTATCCGGCGGCTGCCCAGCGGGTTCTCGGCGGCGATTCTGCAGCGGCTGGAAGCAGCACATGATTCTGCTTGCAGCCGCTGCAGAACCGGCCGGTTTTTAGAACTTGGTCATTCTTTGCTAACCCGCTGGGAAACCTGCGGGTTAGCAACGGATGACGCTGGGTAACCGCCGGTATGTGCACAGCCTTGGGCGGGTTACATTAGTTTCAATGTTAATCCAAACGCCGGTTTGGATTAACATAAATTTAAATAAAACTAATGTATGCAAAACGGCGGTTTACACAGGTAAACCGCCGAAAACCCGCCCAGTGTGCACATACCCTTAAACTGTGATGTCGCAACCCATAAAAGTAGTGTTGTAAAATGTCTCTGATTTCCGTCTTCTCTGAAGCCCCAGATGAAGACATGAACGCTGGAAACCCTGTATAAACAGCCGATCATTTGCCCCTCAGCCATTTCAGACATCTCTCCCATACTGAGGAACACTTGTGGCTGAGCGTCCCTGCGTCCTCTATGACGTCCTCTATGACGTCCTCTATGACCTATCTCTAGATGAACCATATCATTTGCAGTCCTAAATTGAGGTCTTCAACTCTGCGCTGCTGATGAAGCCGATGGGTCCAGATGGATTTCAATTACTCATTGAGGTCAACATGTTTCGCAGCGGTCCACTACTTCATCAGGGCACATTCCTGATATGTACCCTGAAGTAGCGGACCGCTACGAAATATGTTGGCCTCAATAAAAAGTTGAAACCCATCTGGACCCGTCTGCTCCATCAACGGCGCAGAGTTGAAGACCCGATTCTCCTCTTGATGCCTTATTCACCACGCGGGTGTCTACAGCAGCCTTTCTGAGTTGGTTGTGACTCCTACAACCATACAAGGTGAGCCTAACCGATTATATTGCTCTTTAACCGTCCATCAGATAAAACCCTATGTGTTCTTCCTCCTATATTTTAGCAGTCTTAAATTGGGCTTGTGCATTTACATCTCTGCTGACCGTCAGTTTGCTGGTGCCCCCATACACATTACACCAGGGGGCCCCCAACCTGGTGCTCAGGACCCACATGTGGCTGGTGACCTGTGAAGTTTTGCTCGCGACTGTCTTCCACATTGGTGCATAAGCCCAAGGTCTAGCAAACGCCTAAGAAGAGCGGGACCCCAGATGCAAATGTTTGTGAGTAGCCCCACATAGAAGAGCAGATTTGAATGGGGGTAAGGTAGGAACCCCTGGATCTTGGTCTACCGCAGGAGCTGGATGTGGCTCATGGCCCTCACGGAGCTAGATGTGGCTCTCGAAGTCAGAAAGGTTAGGGACCTTTGCATTAGACCTTCAGCTAAATCAGCGGGTTCAACCTTAGTCTATCCTTAAGGCCCCATACACACACATCTGTTTTCTTGTCTTGGAGAACTTTTTGTCTTTGATTTAAAGAAAAACAGATGATCCTTTTAAAGGAAATCTGTCACCAGGTTTTAGCTATGTAATTTAAAGACCGCATTCTGTAGAGGTTAAAATACAAATTTTAGCTAAGCCTCTCTTATCAAGGTCTGTGCTGTTATTAACCTGCAATGTGTATTTTAGCTTCAGGAGATCCTCATTGTTGAACGAGGTGAGCTCGTCCTGCACACTCACTGCTGTGATTAGCAGCTCACTGTCTATAGACATTATACATAGAGAGCCTGGTGTGGGCCAGGGCAGCTTTATCAGCTCTGTTTTATGGCAAAATCTAGAAACTGTGATTGTGTCACAATTAGAGCATAGAAGCAAATACGATGAAGCTCGGTGCTTTACGTATCCATGAGCACTGCAGTGAGTATTGGACCCAAACAGACCTGTATACAAGATCCGGACTGATAAGTATACAACATCCATTACAGTGAGCAGAAACCTGGAAGCTCGGTGCTACGTATAACTGAGTGACTTATTGGAACCGGAACACTGACTGTCTAGATGCGGTGAAGCTACAGATCCCTTATACCAACTGATGAGCGGACTTTATAACTCTGCTGTATCAGCTGTGACCAGTATACCTAAGTGAAGCTCATTAATCTGGCTTGCTGTTCAGATGAGCTGTATCAAAAGATGCTTACAGATGGTGTCTTTTATATACCTCCTATATTGATGCTTTTAATACCTACACTTACCTTTATAATGGGATGCTATAGAATGTTGGTATCAGACCTTATAAAGCAATGAAGTATCTCTACTTCATATTTGGTGGAATGTAATAACTGTCATTATCAAATTAATTTTAAATGAGTTTATTTATTAATTTTTTATGCTTTTTAATTACGTACATTACCTTTCTTGGATCTCAAGAAATAGTTTTATTAGACTTTGCAAATCAGTATTTCTAGTTACATATTGGTGGAATAATGTATTCATATTCTTATTAATTTTCATGATTTAGCAATATTAAATTACGTAGCAATAGAAGGTGTTAGCATAGTATAGGAACTGGATATTGGTTATTATAGTCCAGAACTGACAATAATCATATTCAGATTTAGTCCTATATCTTTAGGAGCCAGCTAGTGACATGTATTGACCAGCTCATTAGCCTATTAAAGTATAAAAGGAGACATTTATATTATTAGATCTCCTGCAGATATCCCTTGTATTGTATAGGCAGCTCGCTAGGTGGAGCTCCCTTAAGTGGAAATGTCATCACATAATTTAAATCATTTTTATTAGTCTCAGCATCAAAGACACAGATTACAGAGTGCGTGTATTTTTTGTTCTATGCCCTTTAGTCCCGTCAAACAGGTATACAGGAGGCAACGTAGTTGGGGAAAGGCAAGCTATTGGACAATGGCATGCACAATGCATGATAGGAAATGAGGTGAGCTCCAGTGCCAGTAGTGCTGGCAGAATGCTGATTTATATACAAATTGTGGTGACATACCAATCGGTTTTGGAGGAGGAGGGCAACAAGACAATGCTTTTCTACAGGTTTTTTTGTGTGAAATGAATGGTACGTGTCATGGGTGTATCAGGAGACATCAACGAAGTTATTTGGGCCACTTGGAGACAGTCAGCCAAAATCCTGAATTGTGGTTCTGTTCCTTTAATATGTATTTCTCTGCTTGATGATAGCTGGAGGTCACTAGGACCCAGTGGTCTCCTACCTGCCTACCTGGCCTGTCTCTATTTATACCCTTGGCTCCCATGATACTTTGCTGGTGATAGCGTGTTTGGAGTTAGTGTTGCTTCCTGGCACAGCAGAGCATCGTAGACTTCTAGTGTAGTTTGCTGTCTGGCTCTCCTTTTAGTTAAGTGTGTCTCCCTCTCCCCTTTGTTTGTTTCGTTGGTGTTTTCCTTCAGTTGTTAGCTGGGCTGACCAGTGTCCACCCTGTCTGATCCCTAAATCGTCTTAGTTGAGGGACAGACAGGGACGAGGTATCCTGATCGGCGACATTTGCGGAGACTTCACAGGGTTTTTAAGGGAGCCAGGTGTCATTGCTAGTGATTCTAGGCGTCACCATCTCCCTTTTGCCCTTGGTGCCAGGGACTCCTTTTAACCCTCATCGTCCCACGCTGGGTGTGTCCCTACGCCCAGCGAGACAATATGCTTCCAAGATGGCATTATCTTTTTGTTGCCATTGTAATGTATGGATGGGCGTACATGCCTGGCCCTCCAGTCATTTCCATGCTGCCTGGTGTTTGGCTAATGAGCTGAATCACACAACACATGGAAGTGATTTCTTTTTTTTGGCTGCATAAAATGTCTGCATATTCTGTGCTGAATCCTAATCAAGGCTAAATCTCTGTCAAATCCTAAGCCGTCCTTTGTGGGAAACATTCCATTTTTAGCCTCGTTTCCAATGGAAAAAGCTTTATCAAGCCCCTTCTGTGTGTTCTGTCCTAAATGAGAAGTGTTGCACATCATCAGGAGACCTCGTATGGGGAGTGATAAACTGAACCCGCACATGCAGGATTACATCGTGAAAAGCCACCCTGACGATGTGCGGATCGGCACTTTTCAACCCTTAAAGGGGTCTTCTACTTTCAGCAAGGTTGTACGGTGTATAATGAGTAGTGATGCCTCAAGTAACTTTGTGTATTGACTTCTCATAGTTTTCTTATTATTTTTAAGCCACCTAAGCTACTTGTAAAGCATTTGAAGGAAATCTGTCAGCAGCTTTTTGCTATGTTAAATGAGTACAACATGCTGTAAAGGTTAAAAAAAAAAAAATCAATTGTGCTTCTCTTATCAATGTTTGTGCAATTGATTATGTAAACTAATGGCTTTATCACCTGGTGATTAGCATTACAGGACTAGAAACACTGCAGTTAAGGGGCCGTCACACGTGTCAATATCGCTGTCACACGTGACTTTGCAGCGATATTGACGTGTGTGACATGTGACAGGACCGAAAACCTGGCGATGGTCGCTCGGTGGACACGCAGCATCGCTGCGTGTGACACCGGGAGGAGTGCGATCAGCCAGCTCCCAGCGCGCCTCAGCAAGCGCAGGGAGCTGGTATCCATGGTAAACTGCGGGTACCTAGGCAGCGCACTCTGCCTAGATACCCGATGTATACCTTGGTTACCTGCCTTCTCCGCTCACCGGCTGGTATCCAAGGTACACAGCGGGTAACTAGGGTCCCTAGTTACTCGCTGTGTACCTTGGATACCAGCAGGTGAGCAGAGAAAGCTGGTAACCAAGGTATACATCGGGTATCTAGGCAGCGCGCGCTGCTTAGATACCCGCAGTTTACCACGGATACCAGCCTGCTCCCGTTAACCGCAGCCTGGCAGTGGGAGCAAGACAAAATGTAATAGATATTTATCCAAAGCAGAAGTCTGAAAAGTATTTGACATGTTACATTTCAACATGCCCATTCCATTTTACACAGGAGGTAATCCACACTTATTTCCTTCTCTATGCCAAGCTGGTGTCTGGCCTTATATTGAAGCTGGCGCTTGGTGCCGTCATGGTGCATTATCAAGTTGTGTGACCCAAAATGATAGTCAAAGAGTGATACGACTGTTTGTGTATGACAGATGTGGGTAATTATCATATAAACCGGGGTTTTGGAGATGGTAAGCCAAACCTTTTACTTCGACTCCACCAAAATGGGCACAGACTCCAACTCCGTCTCCAACAGGGCTGTGGAGTTGGTGTTCATTTTGGGTGGAGTCGGATTCAGGGAAATTGAAGCGTCAGATGTTTGACTTACCGACTCCACAGCCATGGTCTCTACAACTCTAACGCCACAGCCCTGGTGTGCTATCGGTAAGCCAAACCTCCATCTCAGCCTCCTCAATTTCCCTGAATCCAACTCGGACTCCACCAAAATGCACACTAACGCAGAATCCACCGCCCTGAATTATTATAAACTACATGGAAGAAAGGTATTTGTTTTGGCAATTTGCGTTCAATAACATTAGACTAAAGGCCCCGTTACATGGTACGAGATTGTGAACGATATTGCTCAAACATCATGGGTTTAGAGTTGTTGAAACGACATTGTTAGGACGTTGTTGCGTGTAACACCGTGATACGACTACGATAAATCGTTGGATTGTTGATCGCAGATTTGAGAACACGTTCTCAAATCAAACGATCTTCATTCAGCCAACCTGCTGCATCGTTGCGTGTGACACCGCGATAACGATGTCGTTAACGACTTTTATTCACAGCAGTGAACAAGGATCGTTTGCTGGGTTGTGCGAACGATAGCTGCTCGATACATCGTTGGTGCGTCGTCCACGATGTCTAGACGTGTGACATCTCACCAACGTTGTCAAAGAGATATCCTAACGACCGCATGCCCATGAGATCATTGGTGATATCTTAACAAGATTGAGGCGTGTAATGGTACCTTAAAGTTGACCAAACCCACCAATATCGGTGGGATCAGCCATCAGTCTGTTGTGTATGGAGACTTTCCATCTCTCCCCCTGGCAGATGATGTCAAGGAAGAGAAGAATTCTGCTGTTGAATTTAGGCGGCCAAAACTTTTCTTCTCCCTGGAGGTTCCTCTGGTAGTCACTCTCGAGGAACACGAGAAAATCGACCAAGTCAAGTGTTCCAGTGTGTGTGACAGTAGGCTGAGATGGCTGCCGGCAGGTAGGGGACAACAACTGGTTGCACTCCAGCTTGCAGCTGTCATGGCGGGTTTACACGTCCCAACGTCGGTCCGATATTGGATCCAACGACGCGGGAGCGTGCTTTTTCTGGGCATAATTCCAGCATCGCGTAGGAGCTGTCACACAGCGCGATATCGGCATACAACGTCTCTACAATGTCTACGCCCCCTTGTACGGCCGACCCAGGAACGACCATTTAACATGGAGAGGATAGGGGACGTTGTACTTCACATCGTAGTTGGGCATTTACACAGCCCGATCCGGCTCCAACCTCCATCCAATATCGGCACGTTCATTCGATCCCCGATATCTGTTTGACATCGTTCGTGCATCGTATTGGACATTTATACCATACAACGCACGAACGATATCGGGGCCAACGCACGAACCACGTGACTTTTGGTCGGAGTTGGACGCCGATATCGGGACGTGTAAACCCACCATCAGGCAATGGTCAGGAATGGTAGTTTCACAAGATCTGGTGTGCCGAAGGTAGTTGACCTGTGCCATACACTACCAGCCATTAATGGCACGATTTTGCTCTTTTGGCTCCGCTTTAAAACAAATGCCCTGACTAGAGGGTGGGAATCGTGACTTCTGCGCATCTTCCATTTGGTAACTCTACATGGAGCGGTGTTCTTACCGTATATCCTTCTCATTTGCTCATCACTCCTGCTCTTGTACGGGCTGTGGGCGGCTGTCCCTGAGCAGTCTGTGCTACATATGGCTTTGGTTATAATTTCTGACTTCATGCTGGGACGTTGCGGAGGCTTTAGCTCTGGACTTCTGAAGATTGTTTTGACAAGTTTTTAGGATTTTTTTTTCCCTTTCTCTTCACAGAAAGTTACATTCCTTCAGTGAACTTCATTTGCTCATGTGAAGTTAAAAAAAGCTGCCCGTGTTCTGGGATTCGGATTTCTGTGCACGGCCATGTTATTCTACATTTGTCCAGGCAAAGTATTCAAAGAATGAAGCATCGGGGAATAAGCATTAAATGTAATGATCAGCTCCGGGCTTCTCTAGGTGAATGCCAATTATAGAAGTCTCTTGATGTGGTCAATTCCCTTATAATGCTGGAACTGTGGATACACCTATCGAATTACCTGTGTGGTTGTTAATAAAATTAGTTTTAAGGCCCCTATACACATTAGACTAATGTTGGATGCAGAGAGATGGAGTCTGTCCATTTTGGTGGAGTCAAAGGTTTGGCTTACCGACTCCACGGC
Source organism: Allobates femoralis (assembly GCA_033576535.1). NCBI lineage: Eukaryota > Metazoa > Chordata > Amphibia > Anura > Aromobatidae > Allobates > Allobates femoralis. Next base: position 215,568,041 of record JARQOC010000011.1, on the reverse strand, counting down.
TCTGGTTGGATGACCCCACCGATATCAACGGGTTCTTTTGCCCGCCTATTGTGTATGGGGGCTCCAGCGGACAGAATTGTTGGGGAAAATGTGGATGGGGCATGTCCAATTTCGGACTGACAATCGTATTATTCTCCCAGAGATAAGCTGCCATCCAACATGTTGAGTATTGGCCAAGGTGGCTTTTGTCTAAATGATTGGCCAAAGCATTGATCAGCTGACAGCCCTCTAATGCGTGTGCATGTGGAGACCTTTAGTTTTCCCCTACATGCGAGTCCTGATAATGAATACTTGCGTATATACTAAAGCTAGCCATACACATTAGATGGTCGTTGGCCAAACAGTGTCTTGGCCGATCGTTTGGTTGACAGCCATCTCAGCCAACTCTCCCATAATCTCTCCTGTGTTCTCTATGGAGATTCTACTGATTGACATGTTGAATAGTGGTTTATAGACTGTGAGCCCTCGTGGACAGGGTCCCTGCCCCTCCTGTACCTGTACGTCCTAATCGCCTAGATATAGTGTACTTGTTCTTGTCTCCCTTATCCTCATGTAAAGCGCCATGGAACCTAATGGCGCTATATAAATAATAATAATAATAATAATCTTGGCAAGAACAGTTTGAGGTCCAAAATCGGGCATGACCGATTGATATCTATCCCAACCATAAGGGTGCAGTCACACATAACGATCGCTCCAACGATCCCGACAGCGATAACGACCTGCCGGGATCGCTGGAGCGTCGTTACCTGATCGCTGGGGAGCTGTCAAACAGGCAGATCTCCCCAGCGATCAGGCCAAGGGAGCCACCTCCCATATCGCTCCCTGCTTAGCGCTGCTTTTATAGGCAGCGCTAAGCAAGGAGAACGCAGGTAACTATGATAAACAGCGCGTATCCAGGCAGTGCGCGCTGCCTGGATACCCGCTGTTTATCATAGTTACCAGCGTTCTCCATGCTTACAGGCAGTGCTAAGCAGGGAGGACGCTGGTAACCATGGTAAATGCCGTGTATCTAGGCAGTGCGCGCTGCCTGGATACCCGGTGTTTACCATAGTAACCAGCCCTGTGAGGTCACAGATCGCTGGTGTCTCGCGGTCACACGCAGCGATGCGTGCTGACCAGCGGGAAACCAACGATCAAAAAATGACCCACAGCACTTTGCAACGAGCAGCGACCTCACAGCAGGGGCCTGATCGCTGCAAAGTGTCACACATACCGACATCGCTAGAGAGATCGTTGTAACGTCACAGTTACAACGATCTCTCTAACGATATCGTTATGTGTGACTGGGGCTTAAGTCACTATGCACCCCAATACTTAGACTTTTTGCCTAACCGGTCAATATTGAAGGATTCAGCTGACATCAGTCTATTGTGTAGCCTTATGACTGCCCATCCCTCTCAACTGGGCTTCACAAAATAGATCTTAGAAGTCAAATTCTCAGTGGTAGAGTATTGATGACCTGTCCTAATTCTGGATATTGCCAGTCGGATTCAGGGAACTTGAAGAGTCAGAGGCAGAGCCTGAGTCGGATGTTTGGCTTACCAACTCCACAGCGCTGCTTGAAACCGGGGTTGTGGAATCGGTAAGCCAAACCACTGACTCCAACTCCTTAATTTCCCTGACTCTGACTCCACAACTCCGACTCCTTCATACTTGGCTCATGTTTAAGTGATAAATTTAATGAAGTACAATGTGAATGTCAGGCTTTAATCATTATTATGATACAATAATCAAGATATTTAGATAGAACATATCGTAATAATTCATAGTAATAATATTCAGCACATTCTACATTGAACTACAGTACTTTACCTAATGTATTACCGTATATATTTTAAGAGTCTGAGTGGGTCCATTTTATACCGAATCCAACTTTGACTCCATGATTGAAACAACCCTTATGTACGACACCAGAACCGTCGTACATGTGTCCATGCTTGTGACCGATCATTCCAAACATGGACACGTTTAATACGGTAGGTTTCTGGGAATTTTTGAAAAAAGGGCAGAAATTTAATTATTTTATATCAATCACCAGTGAAGTGCAGGGGCTGCCAGCTCTTTGGGGCTCCCCACCAGTCCTACAACATTGGGGCTCACCTGACCTTCATGTGAAGGGTCTTCTGAATGATGGGACATCATTGTTGCACCGACCACCGAAAGAGGTGACGTCCACTGCACCGGATAGGGGATTACATAAGTACCGTAATGATTATTTTATTATTTTTTTTTTTACTGGTTCCTGTCTTTAGCTCGTTTTTCTGAAATCCTACAAAACCTCTTAAAGCCAAGGTTCTGTAGAATTCATCCTACAGGGGAGGATTATTACTGGAGAAACACAACTTCAAAGAGACAGAGAGAGCCCCTATCTTCCTACTGTAAATTCTGTCTTATCTTTTGAGATTATCAATGTCCGCTCATCCCATAAAGCCACTGAAGCTACTGTACTTATAATGTTCTCCGACCGAAAAGGAACTGCAGAACGGGCTGGACAAGAAATGTCGGGTTTACTTTCCCCATATAAATGATTACATATAATGCGCATCTAGATGGGCGACCTCGTTCTGTTAACGAGTGCCGATCTGCAGGGTACAACTCAATTGGCGCTACTTTCCTGGCTCATATAAACTGGCCCAACAAGGTATGTTGGAGCAGAATGATTGTTCTCTACTCATGCAGCGTCTCATTGTCGCCATCTCGTCCCCTTCCAGAGGGCGATGTGCTGCCGATGATCATTTTTGTACAAGAGTCCAATCATAATGGTTTTTCTCATTCGTCAGGTGATCACCAGCATGTTCGCACAGGCCGTTAATGAGGAATGAGTGTTCTTGTGAATGTTTGTTCATCAGTTTTTGGATCATCTGAATTCACCTTTTAGCAAAGGGCGATCAAGTTGACGTTTGTGTATTTTGTGGCCTGTGAAATGTAGAGGAAATGCACATTACATTAAGCCAGATAGTCAGTTAGGGTAGAGTTAGGGTAGAGTTAGGGTAGAGTTAGGGTAGAGTTAGGGTAGAGTTAGGGTAGAGTTAGGGTAGAGTTAGGGTAGAGTTAGGGTAGAGTTAGGGTAGAGTTAGGGTAGAGTTAGGGTAGAGTTAGGGTAGAGTTAGGGTAGAGTTAGGGTAGAGTGAGGGCAGACAGTCCCAATGAGGAGCCATAGCTGTATGCTGGCCAACAGGTATCTAAGCTGTATGGGGCCTTTAGAAGCTGTATGGGGCCTTTAGATGTCCTCATCAACTAATCAATATAATCAGATCTGACCAATTCCACTTGCAGGATTGTTGTCCCCCTCTCCCCATCTATCTTTGGTAACCTGTAGGTGACAATCCGTCAGACATTTTATACATAAGGTTGTTGGCAGATACCACCACACATGCCTATATCCACAGACAATAATGTCTACAGCTATTAGATCGCTAACCATTGCATTAGCTACAGAATGGATTAGAGGTGTGTATACGAAAGTGAAGTCCTAAAGAGCAGCTGGCATTCTCCTGCCACTAAGTAGAGTCAGCTCCTGGCATGTTTGTGAGGTTTTTATCTAAGTGTACAGTGTTAATCCTAAATTAGACGTGCGGATCGAGGCCAACATCTCAATGTCATGATTCATCCATGGTCAGCATGCACGAGGTGAGCTGGAGCGGGTAGAGAACGCCTGTAGTCAGCCAGGGCTTCACATCCAGTTCTCTTTTGGTGTATTGGTAGAATATATACCGGTAATTTTTGCATGTGTCTGTTTTCTTCTTTTTTTTGTAATATGTGCAAGCAATAGCCTACTACCATTTATTGGTCAACCACACCTACCTAAGGCTCCGTTGACCTGGGCCAACCTGGGGCACGAAAAGCTGATTGTTTGCCGATCGGTGGTCATTTACTAGTCTACTTACCCTGACATCTGATGGGATCACCATAGGCCTCTGTCTCTGCAGCACAGCACCTGTTTACACTGTTTACACAAGACGATGTGCTGTCGAGAACGATGAGCTTGGCAGCCCAGCGTTTTGCTCATTCATCCGGTGATCGGCAATCTGTTTACACTGCATGATTAGTGTGAAATGATGGCCCAAGGAAGGATCGTTCCCAATAACCTAATAAGAGAAGGCGTGCTATATGGTATATGTAATGAGATAAGCGTTCACACTGCAGTCATACCGTGGAGAGGCTTCATGGTTTTCTGCAGTCATTTGTGAAAGGTCAGGCTGCCTGTAAGTTGCTAGGAGCGCAGCATACAAAGCCGCCTTATGTTATGTTTACTGCACCCAGACAATGCAACAGGATCCTCGGGGAGGAATGTGGGGTTTTGTTTTTTCTTATTCTTCTTTCGTCAGGGAAACACAAAAGGCATTGTAGCCCAGATACAACCATCCGAACGGCTTTTATTGATGCATTTTGGTGCACATTTATTGCACGTGCCATATATATTCTTTTTCAGTAAGCATTGATCTGTCAGGAAGACCAACCCTCCGAAGACGTCTATCGTAAGATGAATAAAATGACACCTTCATCTCTGCAATCCCATGTTTTATTGCAGATTAATTCATGTTTTTTTTTATATGAAAATGAGCTGTTCAGATCTATGAGATCTATGAGATCAGAGATCCCTGAGAATCCGCCCGCAGAGATCATTCTAAATTGTTAGTTATTTTTTCAGAAGCATTATTTCTAATGGGGCTGTACATGCAAAAAGGGGGTTACATACAAGATAAGGATATACATAAGAGTGAGCAAAACTAACAATGACAGACTGGCACAGAGGGGAGAAGACCCGGCCCTTGTGGTTTACAGTCTACAGGATAATGGGAGGAGATGGGAGGTCGGGGATTATCTCCAGCTCCGGTGGTGGTGAAGGGGCAGCAGGGACATTGCAGGCTGTGAGCTGAAAGGGACTTTACCAGTGTGAAAGTAGACTGTTAGTCATTACATGTCTCACACTGGTGGACTGCCAGTCATTACATGTCTCACACTGGTGGACTGCCAGTCATTACATGTCTCACACTGGTGGACTGCCAGTCATTTACATGTCTCACACTGGTGGACTGCCAGTCATTTACATGTCTCACACTGGTGGACTGCCAGTCATTTACATGTCTCACACTGGTGGACTGCCAGTCATTACATGTCTCACACTCGTGGACTGCCAGTCATTACATGTCTCACACTGGTGGACTGCCAGTCATTTACATGTCTCACACTGGTGGACTGCCAGTCATTTACATGTCTCACACTGGTGGACTGCCAGTCCTTGCATGTCTCACACTGGTGGACTGCCAGTCATTTACATGTCTCACACTGGTGGACTGCCAGTCCTTACATGTCTCACACTGGTGGACTGCCAGTCCTTTACATGTCTCACACTGGTGGACTGCCAGTCCTTTACATGTCTCACACTGGTGGACTGCCAGTCATTTACATGTCTCACACTGGTGGACTGCCAGTCATTACATGTCTCACACTGGTGGACTGCCAGTCATTACATGTCTCACACTGGTGGACTGCCAGTCATTACATGTCTCACACTGGTGGACTGCCAGTCATTTACATGTCTCACACTGGTGGACTGCCAGTCATTTACATGTCTCACACTGGTGGACTGTCAGTCTTTACATGTCTCACACTGGTGGACTGTCAGTCATTACATGTCTCACACTGGTGGACTGCCAGTCATTTACATGTCTCACACTGGTGGACTGCCAGTCATTTATATGTCTCACACTGGTGGACTGCCAGTCATTTACATGTCTCACACTGGTGGACTGCCAGACTGTCATCCTTTACATGTCTCACACTGGTGGACTGCCAGTCATTTACATGTCTCACACTGGTGGACTGCCAGTCATTTACATGTCTCACACTGGTGGACTGCCAGTCATTTACATGTCTCACACTGGTGGACTGCCAGACTGTCATCCTTTACATGTCTCACACTGGTGGACTGCCAGTCATTTACATGTCTCACACTGGTGGATTGTCATTCATTACATGTCTCACACTGGTGGACTGTCAGTCCTTACATGTCTCACACTGGTGGACTGTCAGTCCTTACATGTCTCGCACTGGTGGACTGTCAGTCCTTACATGTCTCACACTGGTGGACTGTCAGTCCTTACATGTCTCACACTGGTGGACTGTCAGTCCTTACATGTCTCACACTGGTGGACTGTCAGTCCTTACATGTCTCACACTGGTGGCACCTCCTTTCATTTATAATAAACTCTGGACGCAGATTCTCAAGGAGATCCATGTCCGGCCAATAGATCTTAACCGCTCATTTACTTCCTAAGAAAAGCGTTGATTTCTCTGGAATAAGACATCTGACCTTAGATATTAAGGTATCCTATGCAATTTTCTATGACCTACATGCCCATAGACTGCTTTGGAGGAGGGTTCCTACTGACAGATTCCTTTAAAGAGACCAGAGTATATGGAGTCTTCTAACCAATGCTCCATGGGAGAACATGATAAAAATTGGCTCTTGCAGAAGTAAAGAACCCCAGTAGAGGAGTTTCTGGCCTTGTAGTTATTTCTAGTTATAGGGTCGGACATTGACACCTGTCCTACGTGGTACCTTGTACTTACAAGCAGGGGTGTAACTACAACAGGTACAGGAGTTGTAATCACACCCGGGCCCCAAAAGTCCCTTTAACTTACAGAAAACGACTATAGTTATTAAAGATTTGCAATAATTGGGGGCCCTGTTGGCGTTCTCGCATCAGGGTCATGAGCTTCAAGTTATTCCACTGGTGGTACTTGTAAAAGTTTATTTTGTTCTGCATTCACCTCTATAAGCAGGGGCGTAACTACAACTGGTGCAGGGGTTGCGATTGCACCCGGGCCCTGCAGCCTAGGAGGCCCCAAAAGTCCCTTTGACCTATAGAAAAAGAGTAATACTATTAAAGATTTGCAATAATTTTGGGCCCCATTGAAGCTTTTGCATCGGGGCCCCAGGACCTGAAGTGACGCCACTGTCTATAAGGCATAATTTCTATACCGGACAAGGGTCTCCTGACCTGTATGGATAAATGGATTCACTAGATTATGGTACAGGATGAGTCAATAGAGTAACACTGAAAGTGTTTGCACCACTATTGAAGGCGTATAGGGCGTGTATCCACACCCCTTCATGTACTGTTCATATTATCACATGTGTAGAACATACTGTGTTTGATATATTCGTTCCTGATGCCAGAAGAATGTGGAGGAACTTTACAGACATGTGTCGCTGGTTAGTAAACAAATGTTGCACAGGCGGGCGGAGGCCTACACTAGGAAATCGGATCCGCGCCTGCAGCTCGGAGGTACGGCGTTCTCCTCGCTGCCCCGTGTGCTCCATTCTGCAGGATGATTGCATGCTTGGAATTCACAGAATAGCCTTGAAACTGGATAGCCGTAAGGCACATAAGTTGGTGATTTAAGTACTTGGATGATGTGCTCGCTAGGCGGTCGTCATGTTATACCTCAAGCTATCCACACCAGCTCCAGTATATAGGAGCCACTCTAAAAGCTTTCTATTCTAAAAAGTGAAATTACTCGTGACAGAGACTCTTAGTAGACAAAGGTCCGATCCGTGGCCTTTATGGACAGTGGTAACATAACCTATTAGGCTGTTGGGGAATATTTGGACACATGAGGACCTTTGCTAGATTAGGGCTATGTGACAGTTCAGTGTCTAGAGACCTGATCATAATCTTGCCCATCCATCTAATGATTGCCTTGTGGCCACCATTGTGGATCTTGGCATAACCTGTCTGAAATGCCCTTGTAGATGTAATAAAAGCCAATTACAGTAGGTGATTCATCGCACAAAAGGAGCGCATTGGCATTTCCACGAGAGCAGCTCTGTTTTGTACTGCTGTTCATCTCTGTGTTTATGCTGATTTGCATGGGTTTCCCAAGCTTGTCAACTTCTTACCATTCAATTATTGACGGCAGGGGGTTGAGGTTGGGTTGGGGTTGGGGTTGGGGTTGGGGTTGAGGTTGGGGTTGAGGTTGGGGTTGAGGTTGGGGTTGGGGTTGGGGTTGGGGTTGAGGTTGGGGTTGGGGTTGGGGTTGAGGTTGGGGCTGTGGTTGGGGCTGTGGTTGGAGTTGTGTCTGGGGCTGGAGCTAGGGTTGGGGTAATTTAGGAGTCTAAGGGCCGCTTTACACACACCAACTTCTGTGTCCAACTTCTGAACAGATCTCTGGTTGCAGTGAAATCATGGACACATTGTTCCATTTTGTGGCTGTGTGCAAATAGAACAATGTGTCCATGATTTCACTGCAACCAGAGATCTGATCAGAAGTTGGACACAGAAGTTGGTGTGTGTAAAGCGGCCCTAAGTCAGATTTGTGGCTTACTGACTTCACAGCCTTGGTTGTGGAGTCGAAGTCTGTGTCCATTTTGGTGGAGTCGGTGTCCGATTCAGGGAAATTTAAGAGTGTGATTCAGATGTTTGTCTTACCGACTCCACAGCCCAAAAGAAGGAAAAATAAGTGCGCATAGGGTTTTATTCAAGTATGTTACATGTGAAGACTAAGGATATGTCCCCACCCGCCTTGTTAGGTTGTGTGAGATGCAACCCCTCTAGAACGAGGGTGTGACAAAGAGCGAAGCTGCAGCAATCAGCCAGGTGATTTGTCCGGAGCAATTGGAAGTGTAGGATCCGGCCTTGGGATCACGCTGCTCGCTGTGGTCCGATAGATGGATCATCAGGGAAACAGAAGATCTTCTGAAGATCTTCATTTTTATAAAATCTAGATGCGTTTCGTGTAAAGCAGTACACTTCTATTCTCCGGAGGAAGTGTGCTGCTGTACACGAAACGCGTCGAGATTTGACTCCACAGCCCTGAATTTGATGGCCCATATTAGGCTGTCCGGATCTGCAGGACCTGCCAACTAGATTGTGATATGTGTCTTACGGGGAAAAGCCTCCAAAGTTGTCTGGCTTCAGTTTGTTTTGCTGTTCCCATTGAGAACCTACAGTATATCACAAAAGTGAGTACACCCCTCACTTTTTTTGGAAATGTTTTATCTTCTCATGGGACTACACTGAAGATGTGACATTTAGATACAATGTAACGTAGTCAGTAGTCACTTTTGTAATATACTGTATGTACGTTCTCCCTAACTGAATATGCTTATGTATGGGGGTGCTCCAGACAAACAGCTGCTGATCCAACAAGCTTTCAAGACAATCAATATGGGGTGTTCCTACACCCCTTCATGTGCACAGCTTGGGATTTGTGTATCACAAGACAAATAGAAGACTTTACTGTTGCCCCATAACTTTTTTTCAAATTATAGGGGAGAAAAATGTCTCGGGTCGAGTCTTAAAAGGTAAGGAGTTCCTTCCCTGCTTCCAAAGAGGTGGAATTGTGCACTAGGATAGGCTATTGGACTACAAAGGTAGTGTCCTTATAGAGAGGCCCTTCTCTGTCTGTGTCCACCACTGGACACATTGGTCCAATATTAACCGACGTGCTGCTCGTTGAGCGAACCCTCACTGAACATCTGAACCATAATTATTCCTTCTGATTAAGGAAGTGTCACTGTCTCCAGTTCTGTGGTCCTAATAATACGTAGCCATAGATAGGTATGTAATGGATGCCACTATTTTCATTCTAAAAAGTCATAAAACCTATGAATCGCTATATTAAAATAATCCAAAGTGGTATATAAACAATGTTTTCATCAATTTCTGTTTCAATATATGACCTTTGCTGTCCGCGTAGACAAAGTCGGTCTACTTCCCCATCTGGCAGCACATTCCATTTTTGGATACTCTTTTGGTCTTTGTCAGTTGATGGAGCTCTATGGACACATTCAGTGCGTACATCAGGATCATTCCCAACCTTAGCCTATTTCTCTGGGCTTGTTATGT
>JARQOC010000011.1:215477512-215558081 GCA_033576535.1 Allobates femoralis | reverse complement strand
AAAGTGCACAGTAGTAGCTTACCCATAAACCTCGTCAGGGGTCCCTGTCAGATCTGCCCACCGGTCCAGTAGCCCCGACACGTGTTTCGCGTCGGCTGCTTCGGGGGCTAGTGGTGATGAGTGCTCATAGGTGAGGGGTTTTTAAATGGAGTCCTAACCAATAAGGGACCGCTGATGTTGCTGCAATTGCAGCACTGGCAAAATGGTTGTCAGACGGCGGGGAGGGCATTCTGGGTTGCACCGGGTCCGGAACGCAACTTCCGGTGACGTCATTTCACCCGGTGCACCCTTGATAGACGTCCCCCTCGCCGCCCACTTCCGGTTCGCCAGTGCGCATGCGCACAGCGTCTGGCGCCATTATAGGTGAGGGCAAACGTATGGGCATAACAGTGGCGATATGGGAATGATCCCAATCGCCACAAATAACAAACATGTATGCTTCTGCACTACCATTTAATGGGGCAAACAGACTACAGGGTAGTGGTTTGGAACGCAACAGAAATGAAACAGGGGTAAAGAGGAATAGGTAAAAGAGGAGAACATAGTATCAACTATACGGCAATTCATACATAGTTATATATGCTGACACAGTCTATTCATATCAAGCGGTGTGATGCCAGCATTTCTCCAATGGTTCATCCCGATTCCTCCATAACTCCCGACTCAACATATGCGAATCCAATCCAATGCTCTTATAGGTCGACTCACATCTCCAAATCCCATAGTACACAAAGTGATAAGTGAATCTAAAAAGGTGAACAAGCACAAATTAAAAAGCTGACAATCCAAAGTACCTATGGATACGTTAAACGGCGATCATTTTTACGAGGGCAGCATGGCTCATGCAGATTATCCTGACCCCAGATAGGCAGCCAGGAAAAGATTAACCACCCGGAGGTATAAGACTAAAATACATATATATAAAATATAAAAATCCCCATAAACACCCTAGACGACATAACATATAAATCGCATTGCCACAACATCTAAAGGACGCATATAATACATTAGTAAGGGGATGTGGAAAAACAATACTGGGCTGAATATCTAAAAAGCATACAAGCATCTCCATATACAGTGGTACATGTTTCGGGTTATTCCCAAATTGTTAGGGGAGTAACTTTTGCAAGGGAAAAAGGAGTATTCTGAGTCACAAAAAGGGCGAAAAACTCAGTCTCTCATCTCTGAATGAGATGTTTTTCCACATCCCCTTACTAATGTATTATATGCGTCCTTTAGATGTTGTGGCAATGCGATTTATATGTTATGTCGTCTAGGGTGTTTATGGGGATTTTTATATTTTATATATATGTATTTTAGTCTTATACCTCCGGGTGGTTAATCTTTTCCTGGCTGCCTATCTGGGGTCAGGATAATCTGCATGAGCCATGCTGCCCTCGTAAAAATGATCGCCGTTTAACGTATCCATAGGTACTTTGGATTGTCAGCTTTTTAATTTGTGCTTGTTCACCTTTTTAGATTCACTTATCACTTTGTGTACTATGGGATTTGGAGATGTGAGTCGACCTATAAGAGCATTGGATTGGATTCGCATATGTTGAGTCGGGAGTTATGGAGGAATCGGGATGAACCATTGGAGAAATGCTGGCATCACACCGCTTGATATGAATAGACTGTGTCAGCATATATAACTATGTATGAATTGCCGTATAGTTGATACTATGTTCTCCTCTTTTACCTATTCCTCTTTACCCCTGTTTCATTTCTGTTGCGTTCCAAACCACTACCCTGTAGTCTGTTTGCCCCATTAAATGGTAGTGCAGAAGCATACATGTTTGTTATTTGTGGCGATTGGGATCATTCCCATATCGCCACTGTTATGCCCATACGTTTGCCCTCACCTATAATGGCGCCAGACGCTGTGCGCATGCGCACTGGCGAACCGGAAGTGGGCGGCGAGGGGGACGTCTATCAAGGGTGCACCGGGTGAAATGACGTCACCGGAAGTTGCGTTCCGGACCCGGTGCAACCCAGAATGCCCTCCCCGCCGTCTGACAACCATTTTGCCAGTGCTGCAATTGCAGCAACATCAGCGGTCCCTTATTGGTTAGGACTCCATTTAAAAACCCCTCACCTATGAGCACTCATCACCACTAGCCCCCCGAAGCAGCCGACGCGAAACACGTGTCGGGGCTACTGGACCGGTGGGCAGATCTGACAGGGACCCCTGACGAGGTTTATGGGTAAGCTACTACTGTGCACTTTATGTTGTCTAGATCAGGGAAATGCTACATTTATTTAGTTGAACCGCACTTTACCCGGATCTATGCACTTTAGCACATGTCACTTTACTACCCCTCTGAACCCTATACACAGTCCTTGCCTGTCTTGCCCACCTGTCATTTGTCTCCCTCTTAGTCTTGTATCCTTGTCATTCGTTACCTTGTACACGTTCATTTACTGTATCCACTGCATTGAATAAAATACTATTTTGCAAAATACACTGGTGTGGACAGCAAATACGTGGTCTAGTTACCTGGGCTGTAGAACTCTCATTTTTCTCTTTCTTTTACAATGTGTTCTGAGTAGTCTGCCCTTTAACATGGTCATACCCGGTCCTCCTTTTCTCCTAAATTTACCACTAACATGAAGCTCAATATTTCACGAAAAAACAGAATCGCTAGGATCCGTTGAAGCGTTCCAGAGATATAACCTCATAAAGGGACACTGGTCAGAATTGCAAAAAATGGCAAGGTCTTTAGGGTCAAAATAGGCTGGGGCATGAAGGGGTTCAAATCAATGGCTCTACATTATTTAAATTGGCAGTTAAGCTTTAACCTTGTCTGGTACCATGGGGTTCAATGTGAACACATGCAGATACATGTGTAGTGATCTTTTTTTCATGGTACCAGACAAGGGTTAATAAAGAAATGAATGAAATAAGCATTTTAAGGGCCGATCGGCTGATGTATATAAAATAGAAATCAAATTGTAAAAAGAGACAGGTGTTATACATTATTATTATATGTGTTTCTAATATATTAATATGCAGCGGATACGTTAGCAAGTACTGTATAGTCCCATACCAGTTGCTCACAATCGCCACAATTGTATGCAGGTCCTGAATCTGCAGAGCCTTCCGTAATGCCAGAAGTAAGTTACACCCCCTCTAGGCTGCAGCTCTTGTATCCACTGTCTTGCTTCATGTAATCTACAGAAAAAGAAAAAAACAATCTTGCATTATATAATTATCATCACAGTTTAAAAAAATTTAGTGTTTTACAGGATGATTCCTGCCAGGATTGAGCCGTACAAGAGTCGGGTGAGGGAGAAAAGCAATAGGAGACACGAGACTGCCTTATACACCCGAAATTAAACGGAATCTGTCACCAGGTTTTTTAACACCTAATCTGAGAGCAGCAGAATGTACTGGGCAGAGACCCTGATCCCAGCGATGTGTCACCTACTGGGCTGATAGCTATAATTTTTTATAAAACTCATTGTTTTATTAGCAGGAGATTATCAGTACAGGACTAGCTGGCATGCTGCCAGGCAATCCAAACACACCCCTACCACTGATTAACAGCTTTTTACATATTAAAGCTGTCAATCAGTGGTGTGGCGGAGTTATACAGAGCTTAGAATTCATAGAACCTGTAGATCTGTAGCTGATAAATCACTATTCTATCAAAACCACAGCCAGTAAAGTGATAGATTGAAGGAATCAGAGTCTCTGCACCTATGTAATGAACAACCTGAGACAGATTCCCTTCACTTGATCCTATCAGACAGGCAAAAAGAAGAAAATGAAAAATTCCAAATATCTTAAAAGAGACTTTAAATTAGAATATACTTACATGCGAATGTTAATATCTTGTGGATATTCCCATGGGCAAGACACATCCGTTCCAAATGACATAAGGAACATCTTCTGTTTGTAGCAGAGCTGCTCATCTACCAGACACTGAATGATACACAAACGTACATCTCATCGAAGTGACATATATAATTCACGTAAGACTGTTTACAAATTGATGAATTGAGGAATATTGAATACATTTCTGAATTCAGATATTGTGAAACCCGGAGTGTAACTATGTACAATACTGTAGTGGAGGGCAGGGGGGCTGGCCCAGGGCGCAGGGGGGCAAATGCCCCTTAGGCCAGTGGTCAAGCAGCAGTTTCGGGGCTGCCTGGCCGTATGTCATGTTAGTCTGTGAAGCCGCTCTGCTTCTGAAGCTCTCTGTCTTGATGCAGTAACAGGTGGCCACAGCTGGGATGCCCACTGCTCACGGGTCACTGCTGTGTGCTTGCCTCCCAGGCCGAAATTTGACAGCCAACCCCTGGTGGAGGGTAAGAAATGCAATAGTCTAAATCAGGTCCTCCACATCGTACGGCCAGAGAGCCACATGCAGCCCGGCGAAAAATGTTGTTCAGCCCGTGGAGCTGTCCGAGATGCGATGTCCTCTTCTTCCCATATTCAAATACATTTCAACACTGCATCACCAATTCTGAGGCAGATAAAGCGCTCTCCGGCTCCCGACCTGACTATCAGCACTCTGCTGTGGAGGGATATTTTAGAAAGGGGCAGTGTGGGGGTGGGGGGGGGGCAATACTATACAGATGGGCAGAGTGGGGGAGATATTTGAGGGCAATGTTTGTGTGGGGGAGCATTTATTAACGGTGGTTCTGGTTCTGCATTCATGTACTGATGGTGGTTCTGATCTTCTACACATGTAGCAATTCATAATGTGTTTCATGGCTATGTTAATACTTAAAAAGTGTAAAAACCTAGAGATTCAAGATTATGAGAATAAATGGAGTTTCTTCTAAACAAAACTAAGTTTAGGTTAGCGTGTTCACACTGATTAAAATCTCTAAATACTTCTCAAATACTCAAAATTTGGTTTTGGTGATTTATTAATGCACTCAAGGTGGTTTTGGTGATGTATTCATGTAACTACCCAGTAGATGAATTAGAGGAAAATCTTTAATAGCACTTCAATAGCTTTATGAGTAAGGGCGGTGTATGCCAGAAACGACCCTTGCAGCAGAAAATATCTATCCAGCAAGCAAGGAGGTGGTGAGCTCTTTCTGTTTCTTTTATGTAACTATCCCTTTAAACAAAAATGTGGGGCCTTTAGGATTGGTTCAGTATGGCATTGTGATCCTTGCACCTAAAAATGTTGTGCCTTCCTGATCTAAATATATGTTATTTTGTGTTTTTGGAATTTATCCATTCGCATGTTGCATAACCATTCATTTTGATATCAAAATTAATTTAAAAGGATTGTTCAGCAAATACAGACAATAACCTATAGATCGGTGGCGGACCCACATTGATCAACAGAACTCCTTGATGGAGCATGTTTATCCCAATTACAATAAAGTGGAGGAGCACATTTCCCCTACATTCATTCCCTATGGAGGCACCTATGGGGCCCGTCACACCAGGTGATGTCGCCGGAGATGTCGGCGTCGACGGCGGGAGCGCGCACGTTTTTGGCGCCCCGCCAGCGTCGCCGTCGCATGTTTACATGCGGCGACACTTCTGGCGACGCACCGGCAATATGACAGGCGGCGGCGGCGCTGGGGTGTCTATAAGCCCCAGCAGCGATGCCTTAACATGGGAGCCTATAACTCCCATTGCCTGGCAGATCGCCGTCCTCCATTTACATGGAGCGATGTGTAGAGATCGCCCCAGAGCGCTGCTCTGAAACCAGGTGACCACTCAAATGCGTCGCCCTCGTCCATTCACATTAGGCGATGCATTGGCGATGTCAGCGGCGATAGGACACGCCCCAGCGTCGCCTAAACAATCGCCGTCGACATTGCCAGGTGTGACGGTACCCTAAGAAAGCCATGATCAACATTTTTTGGCCCCATTGAAAATGAATGGAGAGTTGATTGGGCAAGCGTACCTCCACTCCATTCAAAAGAGACTAAAAGTCCTCCGTCGGGGATTAAAAAAAAATTTAAAAAACGTTCTGCCAATTAGTGTTGTTCCCAGCGGTGGGACCCCATCGATATCACCTATCTTGTGGAGCGCATTGACACTGAAACTGGCCAAGAACAGGAAAGAACATCATGTGCCAGTGATTTCAGCCAGCTTTAGAGCTGTGATTATAAGCTCTATAGATAAGAGCTTGTAAGCACTGTGCTCATAGAGGTGGCCGACATCCTAAGCCAGGGGTGGGGAACTCCAGTCCTCGAGGGCCGCAAACAGTTCAGGTTTTCACGATTTCTTTAGTATTGCACAGGGATTGGAATCATCACCAGTGCAAGTGATTATGTTATCACCTGTGCAATACTAAGGAAATTCTGAAAACATGCACTGTTTGCGGCCCTCGAGGACTGGAGTTCCCCACCCCTGTCCTAAGCAGTGAGCAGTTAACACATAAATTAAAAAAGAATAGAGGCAGGGAGAAGGGAAAGAGAGAGGGAAAGAGTCAATTGCAAAGTTGCTGTATTTCTCTATGTGTACTCTCCTATAACTATCCTAAAAGGGGTTGTCCACTACTTGGACACCCCTTCTCAATTCCTATGATTGCCCCAGAAAAAATAATAAACACTTATACTCACCTCTGATGCTGGCGACATTACAGTGGTGTCAGCACTTCCTCGCACATGACGTTGTGGCCAATCAGGTCTGGCTACCTTCCCCCTGCCTTTGGGGGCAGTCACATACATCCGGAGGAGGTGATCCCCGGGAGAGTCAATAGTGACAATACTGGAACAGCGCCGACACCATAAGTGAGTACAAGTATTATTCTACCGATTGAGAAGGGGCTGACTGAGTGGTGGACAACCCCTTTAAATTTGAGAAACAACACTTTAAAAGATAAATATTGGGAGCCCTCAATTATTGGTTCTCAACAGATGATGAGCACTTCACTAGTCTTTTAGTAGGCATGGCTTACCACAATATCTGCAGCATTACACATATATTATACATATACACAAAAGAAAGTACATTAACAAATAAAACAAGTAATGAAAAGTGCAACTGTTAATGTGAATGGCAGAAAAGTCCGTTGTATCAGACTATCAGTGCATAGAGCAGTACATAGATAAGATGTAGAGAATGTTATTTGCCATTGTCTTTTCAGATAGCCGCTCAGGACTCTCATTATTACTCTTCTCTGAAAACCGGCTAACATAAGACAAAAAGATGAATTCCAGCATTGTTCATTACCAAGAGGCCTCTTAAGAAATCCATTCTCCTTGGACCACAGTTTAGATGAGATGAATCGATCAGCAGACCTACATTTTTCCCTTGAACAAGGCCGAACATCTAGAAAATTACACAAGGGATCAAAAATGTAAATGAGCAAGAGAAATATATAATGCAGGATTTACATCAAAATGTATAACCCTCCCAAATAGTCACTATTCCATCCTTGTGTTTTTGTTATTTTGGAAATTTGTAGGAAAAAACATTTGCTTGTTTCTTCATGTTTTGATATTAAAGCAACACACTGTACACTAGGAGAGAAGGGAGTGAAGGGTGATGTGGGCATGTGTATCCAGACTGCTGTCACTCACAGAGAGGCAGCTCTGCCCCCACCAGTGATGTGTCCAGACTGCTGTCACTCACAGAGAGGCAGCTCCGCCCCCACCAGTGATGTGTCCAGACTGCTGTCACTCACAGAGAGGCAGCCCCACCCCCACCAGTGATGTGCCCAGACTGCTGTCACTCACAGAGAGGCAGCACCGCCCCCACCAGTGATGTGCCCAGACTGCTGTCACTCACAGAGAGGCAGCCCCACCCCCACCAGTGATGTGCCCAGACTGCTGTCACTCACAGAGAGGCAGCCCCACCCCCACCAGTGATGTGCCCAGACTGCTGTCACTCACAGAGAGGCAGCTCCGCCCCCACCAGTGATGTGCCCAGACTGCTGTCACTCACAGAGAGGCAGCTCCGCCCCCACCAGTGATGTGCCCAGACTGCTGTCACTCACAGAGAGACAGCTCTGCCCCCACTAGTGATGTGCCCAGATAGCTGTCACTCACAGAGAGGCAGCCCCACCCCACCAGTGATGTGCCCAGACTGCTGTCACTCACAGAGAGGCAGCCCCACCCCCACCAGTGATGTGTCCAGACTGCTGTCACTCACAGAGAGGCAGCTCCACCCCCACCAGTGATGTGCCCAGACTGCTGTCACTCACAGAGAGGCAGCCCCACCCCCACCAGTGATGTGCCCAGACTGCTGTCACTCACAGAGAGGCAGCTCCGCCCCCACCAGTGATGTGTCCAGACTGCTGTCACTCACAGAGAGGCAGCTCCGCCCCCACCAGTGATGTGCCCAGACTGCTGTCACTCACAGAGAGGCAGCTCCACCCCCACCAGTGATGTGTCCAGACTGCTGTCACTCACAGAGAGGCAGCTCCGCCCCCACCAGTGATGTGCCCAGACTGCTGTCACTCACAGAGAGACAGCTCTGCCCCCACTAGTGATGTGCCCAGACTGCTGTCACTCACAGAGAGACAGCTCTGCCCCCACTAGTGATGTGCCCAGACTGCTGTCACTCACAGAGAGGCAGCTCTGCGCCCACCAGTGATGTGCCCAGACTGCTGTCACTCACAGAGAGGCAGCTCCGCCCCCACCAGTGATGTGTCCAGACTGCTGTCACTCACAGAGAGGCAGCTCCGCCCCCACCAGTGATGTGCCCAGACTGCTGTCACTCAGAGGGAGCACCGCCCCCACCAGTGATGTGCCCAGACTGCTGTCACTCACAGAGAGGCAGCTCCGCCCCCACCAGTGATGTGCCCAGACTGCTGTCACTCAGAGGGAGCACCGCCCCCACCAGTGATGTGCCCAGACTGCTGTCACTCACAGAGAGGCAGCTCCGCCCCCACCAGTGATGTGTCCAGACTGCTGTCACTCACAGAGAGGCAGCCTCACCCCACCAGTGATGTGCCCAGACTGCTGTCACTCACAGAGAGGCAGCCCCACCCCCACCAGTGATGTGCCCAGACTGCTGTCACTCACAGAGAAGTAAAATGCTGCAACACTCTATATGATACGACTATGTGTAAAGCTTAATGGCTAATGATTAATGAATAATAGTGAAAAGAAGGGCTATAGTGTACAGCTAAAGGTGTATCTAGAAAGGGAACACAGTAATTACTGTACCTGAGAAAAGGAAATGAGAGTCTTAGCTTCAACACTGATGCCACTGCAAAGAGCCCGGTAACTGCGCCAAAGTGCTTTCATAATATCGGGTCCCTATACTAACACTGTGTACTGCGTGCTATTGCGGGAATGGGTTATAAGCCTAAGTATGCAATTAAAACAGCTGATATAGTGTGTCTCAGGACCAGGGCTACAGTAAAAGTTTATTGGGAAAATGTTAGGAATTCTTAGGATAAAAAGTGGGTGACATTAGTAGTGGGAAACCTCTTAAAACTGACCTATCAGTCATAAAGAAAGAAGAAGGCGGCACTCATTGCACCGGTGAAGACAGGTTTCTTTATTCCAGTCGCGGTATTACATCAGGTGGAGGGTGCGGGGAGGGAGGAGCAGGGATGACGGAGCCCGTTTCGAGTAGTGCTTACTCTTCAACAGATCCTGTGTACACAGGATCTGTTGAAGAGTAAGCACTACTCAAAACGGGCTCAGTCATCCCTGCACCTCCCTCCCGGCACCCTCCACCTGATGTAATACCGCGACTGGAATGAAGAAACCTGTCTTCACCGGTGCAATGAGTGCCGCCTTCTTCTTTCTTTATGGATAAAAATGACTATGTCCTACGGCTGAGCAACGCTGGACTTGGTTCCGTGCCACAATTTCAACTGCGGCAACATAAGGTCAGTGCCCGGTTTTCCTTCTACATTCAAAATGACCTATCAGTCATATAACACTCTTATAACACTGGGATAATTTCTCTATTACCTTCCTACTCCCTTCCATTAACCAATGAATTCTTTTATGGAAGTGATCAATTGCCCTAAAACGCAAAAACAAAAAAGATGATCATTATATATTGTTATCGGGATGGACAGAATGAACTTCATAATAAAGGATGTTAAGATATTAAAGTGTCAGTAGGATCAACCCTCCTAAGCAGACTATATTGAGTATGTGCGTCATAGAAAGCTTAATAAAATGACACCTTGATAACTGCGATCTGATGTCTTGTTCTAAAGAAATCCATGTTTTTCTTAATACCTAAATGAGCAGTTAAGATCTATGGGCTAGACCTAGATCTTCAGAAGACTTTGCCTTAAATGCTTATTGTAAATGAAAGGAGGTTGTCACGTCCCCACCAGAACCTGCTCCTGAAACTTCTGCTTCTTTCACTAGGCATCGCCGTATTCACACTGTAGGTGGTGCTGGTGATAGGGGAGAAGTAATGCAGGAGATTCTGGAGAGAGCAAGCTTCTCTCATCCACTAGGGTTATAGTGGCTGTGACCTGTAGTGCTCGGTCCTGGTGAGGTCATTAGTGAATTTCGGGATCGGAAGACTCGCCTGGACGTTTTGTAAAGTCCGAGTTAGGGGCTGGATGTAACACAAACTTGCGTCCGAACCCCGAACGTGGACTTTACAGTTATGGAATGGGGCAGGGGGCTGTAAAATAAAGCATATAGTTAATTCTAAACATTGTCATTATACTTACCAGTCCCACAGCGCGCGTCCTGCTGTCTCACTGTCTCCCAGCCACTTCTGCTTCCAGGACCGCTCATTAACTTCCGGCGGTATTCACTGCACTGCTCAGCACTCTGCAATTTTCGGCCAGTGTTGGCAATGTTCATGGTGAACTCAGGGTTCACCCGAGTTCATGGCTCAGACATGAACTCGATTGAACTCTGTATGCCAGTGTCAGCCTGCTTCTCACTCTGTACAGACACTTGTCTGTACAGAAAGATGAAGCAGAGCTGACATTGCTCTCCCTGTGGACTACGTCGGACTGAGGATTTTTTTTTTTAATAAAGATGGAGTCTCTAAAAAATTTTTTTATTTCTAATAAAAATGTTTTTTCTGTGTGTTTTTTTTACTGTTTACTATAAATTCATGATGGCTATGTCTAATTTGGCATGACACCATGAAGTTTGGGCTTAGTACCAGCTGAGAATACAAAGCTGGTATTAACCCCATTATTACCCAGCGTGCCACCCCCCCCCACCAGGACCACTGTAAGAGCCAGGTAAAGTGCCTGGAAATGGCGCTACGTTGCATGTGCCATTTCCAAGGGTGGCTGCGGGTTGCGGTTTTCATTGTGGGAGGCCCAGAACGCTTGGGTGAATCTGAGAATCTCAGCCCCCAACTGCCTGGTTTTATCTGGCAGGCAATCAAAATACGGCAGCAGCCCACACATTTTTTTTATTATTATTTTTTTAAATAATTAAAAAAAAAAGTGTTTCCCTGTATTTTAATTGCCAGCCAAGGTAAAGCCAGGCAGCACGGGGTGGCAGGCTGAGCTGTCCACTTTATCTGGGCTGAGAATCAAAAATACCGTGGAGCGCTACGTCATTTTTTTTTATTTTTACATTACCTAGCCCCTTGCTCCATTTCTTGGGGGGGGATAAAATTTTATGTATATTTTTTGTCTTTTAATTAATCATAATAGAAAATATTTGTAATATATTTATGATTAATTGTGCTCATTAAAGGACTTATGTCCTCCCTTTTGATTTGATAATTACCAGGTAGATTACAATAATAAAATATATTATTTTTGTCCATTTTACTTTCAAATTCTTGGACAACCTCTAACAGAATAGACCTTTGTTTACAACTATATATTATTAGTAGATTTTCATTGTACGTACTCCTGAATTTTCAGTTCGAATTCATTTACAGTCTCTGCCGTCAGTTCTATTTGCTTGGGTGCGTTTCTTGATGGTTTCCTTATATAGATAAAAATACATTAGTGATATGCAAGTTATGGATTCTAAAAAAAAATCTCAAGACAATCGACATTTTACTCCTCCAGTTATTGAAGGGTTAACCAACAACACAAAAGAATGCAAATAAAAACTAATGCAAAAAATCTGGTGTTGGGTCTTGTTACAATACTAGGTCTATGCTGCAGTTTGGAAAATGAAAAACAGACAGGAAAGTGGTTATTACGGGATGGATGCAGATTGTTTGTGCTCATTTTCATGAATATAACAAAAGCTTAAAGCAAGAGTAAAGAGAAATATACTCTGGTTTCCCCATGGAGATTTTATGTATACCTGTAATTTTTTATGCAAATTTGGTATCAGCTTAACATGCAACTTTTTAACACACAAAAAAAAGTGAACAAAATAAAAATAAAGAACATGTTTGCATCTGCATGCACAGTGAAGCTAAGGCTTTTGAAGGCTGGCCTGGTGTCAAGCAGGGCAGCGAAGAAGTCACTTCCAAGAGAATATCAAGGACAGGACTTTGACACATTCAGAGCAGGAAGTAATGTGTCACATGGATTTATGTCTTTTTAACTCAATTAAAAAAATCTTCAAACCCAGGACAAGACCACCAATCAAAGGACAATAAAAGTATTACACTTATCTATGAACTGCACCAGCTGCTGTTCCCCCCACCCAACTCTTTCTGTTAGGGTTAACAGTTTTAATTATTCATTAGTTACCTGCTCCTGGCCTAATAGGTATGGACCAAGTGCATGCTTGAAAGAATAACATCAGACACACACAGTTGGATGTAAGCTCTCCTTGGTCAGGCTATTGCACAGCTCCAAAGTGCATTATTTAATCCTGCATGGGTTTATTTAAACTCAGTAAGGAGCTCGGTCAGCCTTACAATGGAAATACTTAGATGTAGTCATTGGTTAGTGGGTTGGATAATGGGCTAGTCCATGGGCGGATTCATGAGGTCATCAGGATGGGTTGGTCCATGAGGTCATCTGGGGGTGTGCTCTCGATCTGGTATCTCCAAGCGACGGGTCATTCTACGATTGATTAGTCCTTCTATGGAATTCAGCTTTCTCCCGGAACTTCCTTTTACAACAGGATGTAGTCATAGATCAAGCCTCCACCTTTGCATACCAGGGCATGGTGTGATGAAACAGGAAGAGGCGCCATCTTTTGATCTAAACAAGCTTATGTAGGGTCAAATAATACACTTTATGGGTAATTTGTCTCAATCTCCTATGTCTTGAGGTTAATTAAGTATTTGATTCTATGCCTCTCCTCAACAATTCTATGTTCTGTTATGTATAAATCTGTCATCAGAATGTGTGTCATTAATAGCCTGATGAAGACACCTGAGTAGTCTGAAAAGCTTGCTATGTTTACCATCTTTTCAGTTAGCCATTAAAAGGTATCAACCACTGAAGACTCTAAGATTTTAATATTTTTCAAGGACAGGACTGAGATTCTGTAGGATGTACAGGCATTGGACTGCAAGGGCTGGGGTAAATTTTATTTACCTAATTAATTCCTCTTTAGACTGTTTGGGACATCTGGAAGAATGGTTATCAAGGAAGAAAAGGTTTGAGGGCTACCACGAGTCCTGTGTCTGCCAACAATAAAGCATCCAGAGACCATTCATACTCCTTGGGGCCCAACTATAGGAACTGACCTTTACTCCTTGGGGCCCAACTATAGGAACTGACCTTTACTCCTTGGGGCCCAACTATAGGAACTGACCTTTACTCCTTGGGGCCCAACTATAGGAACTGACCTTTACTCCTTGGGGCCCAACTATAGGAACTGACCTTTACTCCATGTGGCCCAACTATAGGAACTGACCTTTACTCTTGGGGCCCAACTATAGGAACTGACCTTTAGTCCTTGGAGCCCAACTATAGGAACTGACCTTTACTCTTGGGGCCCAACTATAGGAACTGACCTTTAGTCCTTGGAGCCCAACTATAGGAACTGACCTTTACTCCTTGGGGCCCAACTATAGGAACTGACCTTTACTCCTTGGGGCCCAACTATAGGAACTGACCTTTACTCCTTGGGGCCCAACTATAGGAACTGACCTTTACTCCTTGGGGCCCAACTATAGGAACTGACCTTTACTCCTTGGGGCCCAACTATAGGAACTGACCTTTACTCCTTGGGGCCCAACTATAGGAACTGACCATTACTCCTTGGGGCCCAACTATAGGAACTGACCTTTACTCCTTGGGGCCCAACTATAGGAACTGACCTTTACTCCTTGGGGCCCAACTATAGAAGCTGACCTTTACTCCTTGGGGCCCAACTATAGGAACTGACATTTACTCCTTGGGGCCCAACTATAGGAACTGACCTTTACTCCTTTAGGCCCAACTATAGGAACTGACCTTTACTCATTGGGGCCCAACTATAGGAACTGACCTTTACTCCTTGGGGCCCAACTATAGGAACTGACCTGTACTCTTTGGGGCCCAGTGTGGATACTCACAGTCGTATGATTTCATGTCCTGCTTCTAAATGGTCATCTTTGAGTTATCATTTGGGCCTCAGGATTTAAGTTAATATGTACTATTGTTGTGTCTTATTTCTCAGCGTTTGTGTTCTGTTTGTATATCTTATTGGGTTTCTGAAGTGATGTGACTCACATGACAATGTTCCCCAGCTGCAGAAGATCTTGGATGGTGAGATGTCGGGAGTCTATACCGTGGTGGAGGACCCAATCTTCAGAGATCTGTGTGTCATTCTGACCATTTTCTACGGATGTTGATTTCTGCAAACAAAAGTTAGGGTGTGTTCAGACATTATGTGCATTATGGGGATTTTCGTGACCCCATTCATATAGTGATTTTATTTTCAGGCCGGATATTGATTTGTTTTGCAGATTTATCAAGCAACACCATGTCAATTTTACCTGGGTGTTTGTTGTGTTTTTATTGCTGATTTTCCCTATAGACTTGAACTGAGTGTCTTAAGCAGACCATGATAATGTCGTCAAATGTGCAGGCACCATGTTATAGAGCGGAGGAAACTAATAAACTAATATATAGTTTTTTGAGAAAAGATTCAGTATAACTTGTGTTTTTATCATTTAAACCTCCCATCCTGGGATATTTAGTCATGCGTTTGTGTATACTATGTATGTAGTTAGCTTTATAAAGTTATATTATAGTCATGGCTATATTACAGTTCTATCACTAGGTGGCGCCATACACACACTCATATTTTCTCATTTGCAGCAGGTTGGAGGTGCGGGTAACATCTCTGTGATAGTGTGATGCAAAAATGAAAAAGAAAACGTGAATTTACAGTTACCCCCTATCAAAACTACATTCTCGCCCCTTTTGGGGTGGTTATTTATCCTTCCTCATGCTCGGGTCCTCCATGCTGGGAGTCTGATGATTCTGAGCAGGATCTTAGTTCTTAGCTCTGCACTTTTCTGGGCAGAGATCAGATGGGTCTCCTGGGATCTGTTGTAGCCATTCTTCCATCTTAGTGGTCACTGTTCCGAGTCTCCCATCACCACTAGAATCACTGCGGCCTTCACCTTCCACATCTTCTCCAGTTCTTCTTTCTAGTATTTCTCCATCTTCTCATATTCCTTCTTTCTGCCACATCTATGATCATTGCTGTCTTCTGATCCTTGTCTAGTATCACGATATCTGGTTGATTAGCCAATACCTCCTTATCCGTCTGGATCTTGAAGTCCCACAGGATTTTATCTCTTATTCTCCAGCACGTTTTCTGTGGTCCCTCACCTGGACTCAGCCCATACGCTGTATACATGTTCCTGTATACAATTCCCGCTACTTGGTTGTGGTGCTTGGCGTATTCTGTTCTTACAGTTTGCATCCTGCCACTCTGTGTTGGACTGTCCTAGGTTTCTTTGCATAGTCTGCACCCTGGGTCTTGTCTTGTGTGGTAGGTCCCTGCTTCTATGGATCTGATACTTAGCGCCTGCCCTTGTGCTGCTATGATTATTGGCTCTGTGCTGTCTTGGTTCCAGCTTTCTCTAGCCATTGGTAGGATTTCTCCATGCCAGCCACCTCCATTACCTGTCGATGGTACATCTCATGCAGCGGCTTGTCTTGCCATGGCGCCTTATGTGCCTGGTCTTCCTTC
Organism: Allobates femoralis; assembly: GCA_033576535.1. Lineage (NCBI taxonomy): Eukaryota > Metazoa > Chordata > Amphibia > Anura > Aromobatidae > Allobates > Allobates femoralis. The sequence continues at coordinate 215,542,151 of JARQOC010000011.1, read as the reverse complement.
CAGGGCTGCTGTTGTTGTTGCTGCCTTAGACGCTCTCTTGGCATCTCATGTTTTGATGCCATTTTTCTGATGTATTCCTGGATACACCTTGTTTCATCCATGATGGTGGCTTGTACTTCTATCAAGCCTCGACCACCCTTCTTTCTGTTGGTATACAATCTTTGGGTGTTATGGCGGGTTTACACGTTGCGATATCGGCGTCCAATTTCAATGAAAAGTCACGTGGTTCGATCGTTGGAGCCGATATCGTTCCTGCGTTGTATGGTGTGAACGTCCAATACGATGCAGGAACGATGTCAATGCGATATCGGGGATTGAATGAGCGTGCTATTCAATGCCCCGATATTGAATGGAGATTGGAGCCGGATCGTGCTGTGTAAACGCACAACTACGATGCGATTTGAAACGTCACCCATTCACTCCCATGTTAAAGGATCCTTTCTGAGTTGGGGGGCGTAGACATCGCACGGACGTTGTATTGCGATATCGCAGCGTGTAAACATCCAATGCGATGCGGGAGAAACGTGCACTAATTGGGCGCTCCCGCGCCATTGAGTTGCGATATCGCAACGATATTAAAGCGTGTAAACCCACCATTAGACTTGGGGTGGAGACCTCCATGCATTGAAAGGAGCTTCCGGGTCTTCACATCTGCAGCTTCCATTTATTCTTTTGGGCGGCACACTATGCCAGCAGGGTATCTAGTGACTGGCAGGGCGTATGTATTGATGGTGTGGATCTTATTCTTCCAAAATATAGACACACACATTTATGACACTGCTGACTTGCAACTAATGATAGTGAATGTGTTGCGTTGTCACCCTTAAGGTGCCATGATATGACAGTCGGCAGCCCGTACCTGCTGGGTTTCAATGATACCACATTCGGTATCACTAGTTGTGATTTTAGCTGCACGACATTGTGATCTTAATGTGTTGTGGCCAGAGCTGTGTAGCCTTGTAGATGTGTTAGTTGGGACATCAAAATATGTCCCTCTCCTTAACTGTCTGCTTGCCAAATTAATAATAATAAGAGGTGTCCATAGACAATACCCACACTTGACTCGGGAGCAAGTATGGGAGAATTCTAAGTTTACTAAGAAGCATATAAAGTTATACAGACAATCCTGGGGGTGGTAACCCAAAAAAGAGATCATTCATTAATGGGTTACAAAATATTAAACATAACTAATCATTGGTCACTAATAACTGATTTGATTATGCAAATCAATTCTAAAAAGGTAGGTACCCTTGTACCTTTCCATAATTCAGTGTTATTGACATTATTGACTCATCTCATTCCTTCATTATCTGGTGTTATGGAACATCGTCCCTTTCAATAAAACATGCTAAACATTGGCTGCACCCAGACCCGTAACCTCACCATCTCCCAATAGTCATAATTTGCAAAAGCATGGCGTAACTTAAGTCACGGGCCCAGCGAAAGCTTTCCAGGGGCCCCCAATTATGTCAAATCTTTAAAAGCAATAGTCTATTATCTAAGCCAAAGGACTTTGGAGCCCTCAGGCTCAAAGGCCTGTAAAACTCCTTACAACAATAGACTAGATGAATAGCGTATAACGTTTGAAGATTAATAGTGACTACTTACAGAGATAGATGTAAAAGATACAATACTTACTTTAGAGTTTACAAGATTAGAGATACGTACACTCTGGTACTATGCTTGGTGGTCTTATCTAGAAAACAAGGACAAAGGCAAGAATGTGCTGAGTTGTTCTCATCTTCACTGAACAAACTGTTACATAGCCAATAAGTCAGAATAGACATGATAAACTAATCAAATATGGCTTCTTTAGATACAATATGGGGGAAGCTACATAGTACCTATGATATCGTCTTTAACAGGCCTGGGTACAATTGCAACCCCTGCACCTATGGTAGTTATGCCCCTGGCAGTAAGCAATACTTGATATGAAAACACTACTTTTGCTTCTTAAAGGCAAGTACTTAAAGAGATACATATAGGCTAGATATATAGGACAATACAGGATACAAGCACATAGGTAAATCTTTGGATATTTTTATTTCCATAACAGTCTCAGTTTAAATGATGAATCCTGAGTCCAATGAAGTGCAAAAATCTGTCTAGAAAAAGAAATCCCCTTTATATTATGTTAAATATGTACAAAAAAAATGAGTTCAAATACCGTAATACCAATACTTTTTGTTTCTAATATGGCAAATGATCTGTAATGCCCTGTAGATTACTGGGGAATTGAGACCCCCATCGATCAATAAAAAGGTGTTGGTATCCTTAATTATCCCTTAGTTTGGAAAGGCACTGATTTGATTCCTGCAATTTTATCTGGCTCCAAGGATTACATACCAAAACTAAAGGCCTGATTCATCAAGAACGGCATTGCTGATGCTAGTCTATAGGAAGAGATGTGCTGGAGTCAGACACATGCGCCCCCTGCATCAATCAGGAGGGCTGGACGAGAGGCATGAACCTCTGTGATCTTACCGGCAGATCCTGTGTCTGTGACTTGTTAACTTTCACTTGTCTATAGGAGGGTATCAATCTAGCGGGAACAGGCAACAAAACATCTTCTGGTTCTTGGCTTTAATAAAACAAAATCATAGAAATACTTTATTGATACCCACATAACTTGTTATCACTGGCAAAACATTACTGATAAACCTATCTTCTGGGATACAGTAATAGAACAGGGATCTCCAACTGTTAGATCTCCAGCCAATGCAACGTTACAACTCTCAGCATGCCCCGATGGCCTTAAAGGCAACGTGTCACCAGGTTTTTCCCATATAAAGTGCGGCCAACACCAGTAATCCCTTATATACAACATTCTAGAATACTGTATACAAGTCCCATGTTGATGTGTATAACATAAAAAATAGCTTTTAGTATACTCTCTTATGGGGTGGTCTGGTCCAGTGGGCGGCCCTGGTCTTGATCCAGTGCCTCCTCTCCTGCACACATGCACTACTCTCCACCCTGCCGAAGGCAGAGCAAATTATTGTAGTGTGTGGGCACTCTTTGACCTTTCCGGGCACCTGTGCATTACAGCACTTTGCTTTGCCCTCGGCAGGGCAGAGAGGAGAACCCGTGCGCAGGAGTGTAACAAAGGAGACTGTGTGGATGATGGAGGACGGATCAACTTCGAAGCAAGAAGATACAAGGCCCTGGATCAAGACCTGCAACACCAATCGGACCAGACCGTCCCATAGGTGAGTATAATAAAAGCTCTTTTTTATATTATGCAGATCAGCTTGGTGACTTACATATACAGTATTCTAGAATACTGTATAAAGGCTTACTGGTGATGGCCGGACATTATAAGGGAAAAATCTGGTGATCAGGGTTGTCACGCTGTAAACATCAGCCATAGTTGGCCATCATGTTTGTGCGCCATCTGCCTTCATATCTATGTTCATTGGTTCTGATGTCTTGGTGGAACAAAAACCTTTTTTAACTGGGTTAAATTTGCTGCGACTTGTAAGCCTCTTGAATGACTGAATGCTGCGATTGGTTTTCACGCTGCTTACACAGCCATAAATTTACAATGTTGGCAATTATTAAGCAGTCTTCCTATTAGTTACACCAATTGCATGTTTAGAATATCTAAATACTATAATTACATTTCTATATAATATTACTAAAATAAGAATTCCTTGGTAAACAGCGCCTTGTAAAAAAAAATGGACGCAATTGGAAGAAATGGATGTGATTTCTGGATCTGGCACACAACAATTCATAGGGATCATGTTATCTTGTAGTCTGCAAAATTGATGTAGAGCAATAATTATCAATTGCATCTACAGTCCACCTGACAAAGATGAAGAGAGGGTTGCCTTAATAGCTTTAGCTAAGGTGATTAGCGGCAGCATTTCTAGTGCTCTCAAAAATAAAAATGTACCGAGCGGTATAAGGGCATTACAATAAGACCCTATGGGTAACTGCTATACTACTATGTCCATACTGTGCAGCGGCATACATAGGAGCCTTCCTGTGAAGACATACTGTTATTCAGGAAATATTCCAGACATGCAATGTGCACTGAGGCCAATTGGGAAAAAATAATTGCCTTTCACCAGTATCTATTTTAGTTTCCTTAGATGTCTTTGTGTCCGCTGGAACATTAGCTAATGTTCAAGTGCTGAAAAATCATTATTGAAGTGCGAGTGTGTTTTGGAAAATTGATACGATAACGGCTCTGACCAGTTCTAAGCCTGACACGTCCTGAGAGCGCAGACACGGGAAACATTCAACCCCCTGTAAGAAATGTGATGACTGAAAGGATGACATGCTCAATGCACAAGCATGGACGCACCACGGTCATAACGAGCTCTGATCAATACATCAACGGCTCTTTACAATATAAAAATATCCATGGGTCAGGATGTCCTTGTCTCAAGCAAGTCTATGTCACCCCTGCAGCTGAGATCATACTTTGATCTAAGAACTAATCAGCTATGTATTGTCTTTGGCGATATCTGCCGGATCTGCCGCTTAACGGCTGACTTGTGGCCCGGATTTGGCAAGCCCCATGCATTGTCTATCGGGCTTGCGATCCGATGCGGCAAGTGCGGTTCTGTCGGATGCGGCAGATCCGGCACTTGCGGCCGCAAAAAAAAAAAAAAAAAAAACACCACTTGCAGCGTTTTTTTTTATGGCCGCAAGTTCCGGATCTGCCGCACCCAGCAGAACCGCATTTGCTGCACCGGACCGCAAGCCCGATAGACAATACATGGGGCTTGCCGGAACCGGGCAGCAAGTCGGCCGTTAGGCGGCAGATCTGGCAGATGCGGCGCCACCTGCCAGATCTGCCGCACATCAGTGTAAACCGCTGATGTGAAAGGGCCCTTACCCCGGTAGCTCCTATTACAGGACCATGCTGGTATCGGTGAGCACTGCACCACCGGCCATTCTGTCACACGCTAGTAAAGGCAGACAGCATGGCGGGGGAAGGGGGGGGCAGATATTGTATACCAGGGCAATGGGAATGAATTAAGGGTGGCCAAATACACTATACGGAGAAAAGTATTTCAATGAGCAGATTATTCAACTCAAAGTTCTACAAAGAGAAGAAGTGATAAAATACATACTAAGATGTTTTGAAGAATTGATCATTCTCCAGAATACGAGCCATGTTGTCTGTATTTAAATCCATTGGCTCACACCTGCAAAAAAAAGGTACAAACTATATATACATATACATGTAAGTGTCCTTAAGACTCTTACTTTATACACAAATGTAATTGTCAGAAGTGTTAAAGGGAACCAACAGCAGGATTTAGGGCCATAAAGTGAAGTCAATGCCTTACAGGCTCTGGGATACTGATTGCAATCACACCTTTACTTGAATGCTTCCATGTTTGATTGCAGAGAAATGTGTCATAAAACACCTGGAAAACAGGGCAGCAGATGGTTGATGTGTGTAGCACTGAGTCACTATTTGGGGTTGGTTTCTTTTTCCTCCCCTGTGAACATGCCATTCGGCTATACAAACTCTCCCCCCCCCCCTCCCCCTCATCTCTACTTTCAGTGTTGTCAGGAGCCCTGTGGCTGGAGTATAGTGACAGTGTGCAGGAGCCAGAAATTGAAAGTAGAGAAGAGGAAGGGGGGGTGGCTTACAGCCGAGAGGAAAGCCCACAGGGGAAGAAAAAGAAAACTCCAAATAGTGACACAGTGCTGCATACATCACCTGCTGACCTGTTTTCCAAGAGTTTTATGACACTTTTTTCTGCAATCAAACATGGAATCATTCAAGTAAAGGTATTATTCCATTCAGCATCCCAGTGTCTGTAATCCCCTGGCTTCACTTTATAGCCCTAAATCCTGCTGGTTGGTTCCCTTTAAATTACCTGCTTTTCTGTCGCAAAATGGTTGTCCCACAAGTCAATGAAGATGTGAAGATGGATCCAGCTCAACACACCAGGCAATTCATTAAAATGCAACAATCTTTATTGGCAAATCCTTTTTAAAAACTTATAGAAAAGACAAAAAATGGACATCTCAGAAGAAAAAGCATAAATTACGGGGTGGTGTTTATAAAAAATGTTGCCATACACGTTTCCAGTCTTTTCTCCAGCTATGGTGCCCAGCCAGATATTCAAACTATATTCTGTCTAAAACGTGAAGGTGTAGTAGAGACAAATATACATGGCTGTAATCTTGCAGCTGAGCTCTGGTACTGTTTTGGTAGTGTAAATTAGCTGGCATACTTCATTAAAGGGAATCTATGCTACCCCTTTGAGGGCAGCATGGGACAGACCGGCTGATTTCTGTCTGGTATGTTTATCTGTCCCGTAACCTGCAGTGTAGGTGTGGTAATATACTTACAGCTCACCGTCTTCCCTGGGATACAGGGTCGCTCCAGCCTTCTTCAGGGTGAATAGTGGTGTGTATATTTGGAGACAAAAATCTGCACCTCCAGACAAAATACACACTAAGCAAGCTACGCCTTTTCTGAAAGTTCTCTACGCACTGAACTGTAGATATCTACGCCAATTTTGATAGTTTAGTGTGTAGAGAACTTTCAGAATAGGCATTACTCGCACGAGTCTCGGATCATTCACCCAGGATAGCCTCCCCCTTTCTGGACGGAAGCAGTGGAGCTACATAGAAAAATATACCACTGACGGTATCCCGTCCAAAGAGGCAAGGGTAGTGCCGGGTGAATGATCCGTGACTCCTGCGACTAACTAGCATGTCACTCGGACAGTGTGTTTCCAGCCTTCGTTTTTGTAGCCAAAACCAGGAGTGGGTGATAAATACAGAAGTGGTGACGTGTTTTCATTATACTTTTCCTCTGATTGTTCCACTCCTGGTTTTGGTTACAAAAACTGATGAGAAAAAACAGACCAAAAACGTACAGTGTGAATGTAAGCCTAAGGTCGGCTTCACACCACGTTTTTTGCCCTGTCAGGCTGTGTTCGGTGCTTTACAGGAAGCACCGGACACTGCCCGACAGCTCAGAACAAACAGAACCGGAGGGCAAATATGCCCTCCGATCCTGTTTTCTGCTTGAATCGGCAGTATGCGGCTGCTGCTGTCCAGTGCTGAAATTTCAGTTTTCAGCCGGGAGCTCTCCAGGTGCTGAACTTCAACACCCGGCGTCCGGGAACCCGGTTGGTTTCCTGCTGGATCCGGCACCTTTAGACTCCCATGTTATGGGGCGCCGGATTGCTTCGGATCCAGGAGGATCTGGTTTATAGATCGATTTTTGCCCTGGACACAAAAATCCTGCAAGGGAAAAAAAGACGAAATCACCCGGATCCTCCCTGACACCACAAAACCAGATGGCAAATCACTGCCATCCGGCGCATAGGAATACTATGAGGCCAAAATCGGATCCAGGGCTGTCCGGTTCACACCGGACCGCCCCGGATCACAAAACCGTGGTGTGAAGCCAGCCTAAGTGTGAATGTTAATGTGTTAATATTATGTTGAGTAGGCATTATTAGCCTTATACAGACCATGTGCTCTATATTTATGCCGCTTGGTTCTGAGCTTTAATCCCACGATACTGAAAATTTGTGGTGCAGGGTTAAAGTTCATGCTCTAACAATTTGGCAATTGCAGGCACGGTCCCGAAGCTGAAAAAAAACTTGGGAGAAAACACAAGCAATTTTTTTTGCTACTTCTAGCTTTTATTCCACCTGCTATATAGTGCTTAAATGCGCGCTAGGTAGTATACAGAAGCATTTGCACTACTGTTTTCTTTAGGGTCTGGTCATCACCAGTAGTGAGGAGTGGGCACTACCATGCTCAGGTGCTTGGTAGTCGTAAGAAACAGTTGGATGCTCAGATGGGCGCAACTCAAGTACTGAGTATAATGGAAGTCAATGGGAAAGTCAAGCATTTTTTTTGACAATTCTGGAAAAATGTTAAAGTTTCCCATTGACTTCTATTATACTCGGTGCTCGACTTGCGCCCATCCGAGAGTCCAACTGTTCATTACACGTACAGAGCACCCGAGCATGGTAGTGCTCGCTCATCACTAATCGCCGGGTCTGATCTTAGGGCCGCTTTACACACACCAACTTCTGTGACCAACTTCTGAACAGATCACTGGTTGCAGTGAAATCATGGACACATTGTTACATTTGTACACAGCAACAAAATGTCACAATGTGTCCATGATTTCACTGCAACCAGTAAGTTGGTCACAAGTTGGACAGATAAGTTGGTGTGTGTAAAGTGGCCCTTAGGGTACCTTTACACGCAGCTACAGGTAACAGGTTTTCCACAGGTAACTTACTGGTTGCAGTGAAATCATGGAGACATAGTTCCATTTGTACACAGCAACAAGATAGAACCATGTCTCCATGATTTCACTGCAGCCAGTAAGTTACCTGTGGAAAACCTGTTACCTGTAGCTGCGTGTAAAGTGGCCATTAGGGCCGCTTTACACACACCAACTTCTGTGTCCAACTTCTGAACAGATCTCTGGTTGCAGTGAAATCATGGACACATTGTGACATTTTGTGGCTGTGTACAAATGTAAGAATGTGTCCATGATTTCACTGCAACCAGAGATCTGTTCAGAAGTTGGTGTGTGTAAAGCGGCCCTTAGCAAACCCAGTTGAGTTCTGCTGGTGACTTAGGCTACATTCACACACAATATTTTTGATCCATTTTTGGCGGCCGTCACACGCTGAGATATCGTGCAAGATATCGTAGACGATGTTAAATTTGCATATCGTGCGAACGACGCGCAAAATCGCTCATCACGACGCTACACCCACAGACATCGCTCAGACGATTCCCCGATCCACCCATCCAGCGATCGTCTGAGAGATGCAGTTATCAGCAGTGGACATCGTTCAGCTAAAGTCACACAGAAATCTCCTAAACGATGTGGGAGCAAATGTGGGCGTTATCGGAGCCGATAGGCGTGGTACATGGGCTCCAAGCTGCGCCCATCACTACACCATTGGTGCTCAGTACTGCGTCCTCATTGGGTCAGATGTCCTTTGAAACATGGCGGCCTCATCCCCACAATGTCCTGTGATATTGATCGTAATGTATATGTGTGCTGTAGCACATAACTAAATTGCAATGGGCAAAACGTACAGCCGCGTTATGTGTGCCGCGCCCGCCAACATTGTGTGGGTATATGACAAGGTGGACACTATATAGCAGGGTCGGGGACCACGCAGAATCGATTATCAAGTTGACGCAATTGGGTGCACAGTTCGGAGATATTGTGCAGCCGACGCCTATGTGTGGTGCTGAAGACAGCGCTTTCAAAATGGCGCCCTGTGAGGGCAGCCAATGGCAACGCATCATCTTCCACCAATGCGAGCTAGTGGTGAAGCAGCCAATCCGAAACCATTTCGTTGCACGAATCACCACTGAGGAGGTCAGGCAATAGGAAACTCCTGACACGCCTACGTGATGGATTTTGCCATCGCTGAAATCACACGTTTCGTCTGATGTCGGGAATTTACACGTGTCGATTGTGCGTAGTTAATTGGGCGATATCGTCAGATCTGAGAACCGAACCTCAGATCACGATTTAGAGATTTGATCAGATATCGCTCGTCGTATCTGGCCGTCACACGCACAGACATCGCTTACGCGATGTTTAATCTGCCGCTTTCAAGCGATATCTTGCACGATATCTCAGCGTGTGACGGCCGCCTTTTAAGGATTATTTTTTTCCAATTAAGGGATCCTCTATTCACACTGTGCATTTTTGCTGCATTTTTTAGGTGCTGTTTTTTCTTCCATTTACAATGACTCGCTCTAAGAAAAGCGGATCAGAAATACGCCCAACAAACTGACATAATCATTCTTTGTGAGGATCCACTTTTGAGCCCAAAAACGTGTCTGAATGACTAACCTGGAAACCCATTGGCTTTCCTGCGATACCTAGAGCCACCGCAAAAAACAGATCCTCAACAAATGCAGCAAAAACGCACAGTGAGAATGTAGCCATAGCAGTGCAGGGAGCGATTATCAGACTCAGAAGATCCAAAAACAGGTGAAGCGGCCACATGGGGCGCGGACTGTACCCCCACAGCACCTCCAGCCATGAGAAACACATGACACATGCATTCTGGAGTGATACACCGGCGGTGTTATATCTATACAGCTGCGACCAATCAGTGATCAGCTTTCATGCTCTCACCTGTACTGGAAAGATGACACATGCATTCTGATTGGTTGGAGATGATACACTACCAGTGTAACAGCTGTACCCACAAACAATCAGTGATCAGCTTTCATGCTCTCACCTGTACTGGAAAGATGACACATGCATTCTGATTGGTTGTGGGCACAGCTGTCACACTGGCAGTGTATCGTCTCCAACCAATCAGTGATCAGCTTTCATGTTCTCACCTGTACTAGAAAGATGACACATGCATTCTGATTGGTCGGAGTGATACACTGGCAGCGTAACAGCTGTACCCACAACCAATCAGTGATCAGCTTTCATGTTCTCACCTGTACTGGAAAGATGACACATGCATTGTGATTGGTTGGAGCATACACCGGCAGTGAGGGCCCACCATAAAGCCTCACACCGCATATAATGGTCCCAGTAGTATTGCTCACAATAAAGATTAATGACATTTACCTTCGTGCTCCACTCCAGCACAGTCCACACGGGATAAAGAAGTAATTACCGAGTAATGTCCCCGTTCCGGCTAACTTCCTGCAGCAGAGATGTTACCGCGTTTCCATAACGACGGAATCTTCCATCTATCAGTCCGGGGGGGTGAAGCCGGTTTAATTTTGTTTATTTGTTTAAAGGCGGGATATCCTGCTAGTTACTATAGCCTGTTATAATAGACTTGTATGTGCTTCCCTTTAGGCAGCGCCTTTGAGGCTCTGGGTGGGGCGTGATCTTGTGCCGTGAGTTGGTACAGTCCGTTTCCAGGCAGAGTACAGCTGAGGTGAATGGAGCAGTGTGTGGCGCTGATAGTAACAGGCCGCCGGCTCCTGTGTGTGTGTGAGTGAGCGCCACATAGCGGCGGAGAGTGGTAATAACACCTTCACTGTGAGGAGACGCCAGAAACAAGTGATAAACTGGAATAAAAGAGTGTAAAGTCCTCATAAATGTAATAATAATAATAACCAGGGGCGTAACTACAACAGGTGCAGGGGTTGCGATCGCACCTGGGCCCTGCAGCCTACAGGGGCCCCAAAAGTTGGCCTATAGAAAAAGACTAATGCTATTATAGATTTGCAATAATTTGGGGCCCCGTTGGTACTTTCGCATTGGGGCCCCTGGGCCTGAAGTTACGCCATTGATAATAACGTGAAGACGATATATCCGCCCAGAGGAGCCATAATCCCCACCTTCACAGTCTGTGACCCCTATAACCAGTGGCGTAACTTTAAGCTCATGGGTCCCGATGCGAAAGCTTCAATGGGGCCCCAAATTATTACAAATCTTTAATAGCATTAGTCTATTTCTAGAGGCCAAAGTGACTTTTGGGGCCCCCTAGGCTCTAGGGCTCGGGTGTGATTGCAACCCCAGCACCTCCTGTTGTAGGTATGTCCCTATACAAAGCACCACCCAATGGCATAACTTAAAGGTTATGGGCCCCGATGCAGAAGCTACAGCCGAGCCCCCAATTATTGCAAATCTTAAATATCATTAGACTTTCCTATAAATCCCGAAACAGCTGTCTGTGGATGGATACCAGGCTTTGGTATTCCCTTGTCATATCTTTAAACTCATAAATAGCTGGATATTGACTGAAAGGGCCACTTAATATGGTGGTTATTGTGGTCTCCTCAAGGAGCCACCCCATGGCTAGGTCCTTCCCTGGAGAGATATCTGGCTAGTCCCGTATTTGATATTCCTAAACGAGGCTCCACATTCTCTATCTGCATATGGCGGCCGTCACACGTAGCTATATCGTGAGCGATTTTGTAAGCGATCACGTGCACGCGCGATCGCTAACAATATCGCTCACATCGCTGGTGTCATACACCACGATGAAGCAGATTGATCAAGCGTTTATCGCTTGATTTGAGCTCCTGCTCTCATATCTGCGATCTAGCGATCAAGCGATATTACATTGTAAAATCGCTTGATTGCACGCAGCGATGCACAAACGATATCGCTTAAGCGATCAAAAAGCAGATCACTTAAACGATATCGTTCGCAATATTGAACCGTGTGACGGCCGCCTAGGTCTTATATTTTGTAGCTTGATCTGACATTTCAATTTTTGGGTAGATGCGCTGTTTTGATCGCTCGTTATTGCATTTTATTACACTACTTTGGCAACCAAAAAAAGTCACGTTGGTATTTTAATTTCTTTTTCCGTTATGCAGTTTACAGATCTGATTGATTTTATATTTTTATATATCGGGCATTTCTAAAGGTGGCAATACCAAATAAGTGTATTTTTTTTATAATAGTTTTAATTTCAATAGGACAAGGGGAAGAGTGATTTGAACTTTTATGGGGATTTTTTTATCCTATTATTAAAATCTTTTTTTTTTACTTTCACTTTATTTTACCCTGCCCCTTAGGGATCCTTGGCACTACAGTGTACAATCGCTTCTGCTGTTCACAGCTGTGATGATGCACAGCTGTGAACAGGAGAAATGATCACTTTCTGTGGGTGCAGGCGCTCGCCAGGCATCCACAGAAAGTGATTCATGACAGCATTAGGGGTCATCACAGGACCGCGTGCTGTCACGGCAACGCATTGAGGTCCCATGAGTGCGTCACGGGACCTCCAATACTGGCGGGGAATACGGCAATCCCCACCGTGGGGCTTTGGATTGCACTGACAGTAATTGACAGTGTGATACAAAGGGTTAACAGTGCCGATGAGATCGCTGATCTGATTGGTGCTGTTAGCTGCACACATCAGCTGAGTGGGGCAGGGGCTGGCTGCCCTGAGTTGAGAAGCGGGGGGGTGCTATCTGTAATGTTTGAGGACCGAGGGGGGGTGCTATCAGAAATTTTCGAGGACCGGGGGGAACTGCTGCCACTGCTATCTCACCAGCTCCGACGCCATGTGCTGCGGTATCGCCACGCCGGCCGCAAAGCCAAGCCCGCGGCCGGCCCGTTTCTGTAGGGGGCAGCCCTAGATGTGGACTACACCACCAGCCCAGGGGGCACTTGCCCCCCTGCCACCTGCGCCAGTCCGCCCCTGGACTGTGGGGGATGATGCAAACTCAGCAAATGAGCTCACATCAAAGGATGGGAGGCAACCTATGACGTTCCTATACTATGAAGAGGTTGAGGTATGTTCACGTAATATTTTTTTTATTTTCATGATGATTTGGAGTGCGCCAGGTCAAAAAAACACTTGAAGATGCGAGGACGTCTTTTTTGGAAAAAAAAATATAGGGACAAACAGTGCAATACAGTTTTCTGGCAGTGCCAGTGGCGTAACTAGAGTCCGATGGGCCCAATTGCAAAATTTGAATCTTGGCCCCTTTGTGATAATGTCCTCCGTCCTGAGCTCTTTCTGTGTTCATGATCCCCATCATTGGCCCATTCCTGTAATTGCGGCCCCCATCACGGGACCATTCCTGTAATAACTTCTTCCAACCCTGGCTCCTATCTTGTAATTGACTCACCGTAGGCCCGTGGACTCCGGTTTAGACAGGCTGTAGCTCCTTCCTCCTTGTCACGGGTGGGCCGCGCCTGCCGGTAGTGGGGCCCGGTTGAGTGCAGATCAAAAGTTGAAGACGTCTTGTAGGAACGGATTAAAGGGGTTAATTTATTCGTGACGCCACCTATGAGTAGTTCGGTCAGTCCGACCGACGCTGCGGAACCTCCGGGGGATGGATAGCAACAAGATGGAACGCTCCCCACAGGCTGAGCGGTGATCCCCGGAGGCTGGAGCTGCTCAAGATGTTGTGCGGCAACTGCCGTTACCTTGTGCGCTGATGGATTCAATCATATGGAAGCACGGACACTGAAAGTCTCTGTAACGGGTCTTTACTGAAACCAGCAGGCAGTACATGGCATACAGTTTACGAGTAGTGGATCGGGTGGACTCAGCAGTTATAGGTGTCCCTCAGAGATCCGTAGTGTTCCTCCATTCTAGCTAAGTCTTTGCCATTGTCGCCCAGGAATACCAGGTCGGGTACGGGGAGGCTTCTTCAATGCCCTATCCATGATGTATGTTCTGGATGTTTTGGGGAGCCTTGGGTCCCTCGGTGGGTACACCGCTGGTTAGACGACTGGAAGTTGGCTGGTGGTGGGGTGCTCCTGTGAAGCTGCTCCTCCACGCTTCTGGTTCGCGTGGCAGAGGTGAACTGCTGCCAGCTTCAGTACCAGTGAACCGGCTGTAAGTTGGGCACGGGGGTATTTTGGAACCCGTGGTTGGTGATGCCCGATCCCGGTTGTTGAGGCCTCAGGTGCTGACACCCGACCGGTGACGGCCCGGGGGCTGCACGGGGTGCAGAGCCCCGGCTCCTACTCCAAGTTTAAGTCTGTCTTTCTCTTGTCTAGACTAGACTCCTTCTCGACTGACTGTACTTCTCCTACACTACCCTTGCACTCCGCCCACCAGGACCTTGGATTGGCTCTCTATGTTAAGTGATGCATGCAGGGTTTTGGATCTCTAAGTTAACCGGATAACTGCTGTGTCAGAGAATATTGCGGCTGCATTTATGGCTGCAATACCCTCTTGTGACGCACTCGTTGCGGGGCGCCACATAATAATGTTTCCAATCTTGTGCCCAATTCTGGTATAATGTTTTCTGTCCTTGTCACCTCCTGTAAACAAGTCCTCTATCATGGTGAAATTCCTGCAATAATATCCTTTATTCTGGGCGCCCTCCTATAATGATTTCCCCCATCTTGGCCTCTTCCTTTGAACATGTCCCCCATTATGGACCCCTTCATGTAATAAAGTTCTCTGTTCTAGGTCCATCCTGTAAAAAAAATCCCCCTTCCTGAGCCCCTTCTTATAATAATGTCCCTATACCGGATTGCATCCTGTAAAACATGTCCCAATCCTGTAAAAAATGTACTCCTTCCTATAATATAATATTACCATCTCGGGTCACATCCTATAAGAAATGTCCCCAATCCTGGGCTGCATACATCCTATAGGAAACGTCCCCAATCCTGGGCTGCATACATCCTATAGGAAACGTCCCCAATCCTGGGCTGCATACATCCTATAGGAAACATCCCCAATCCTGGGCTGCATACATCCTATAGGAAATGTCCCTATCCTGGGCCACATCCTGGAAGACTTGTGCCATTCCCGTAATAAATGTCCCCCATCCTGACCCCTTCCTATTACAATGGACCTTGTTCTACTTCTGTTTTACAACACCATTTAAAAACACGACATGTGACTTCCTCCATAGCCTACGGAGAGGTCGGCAGCTGATTTTTGCGTACCAACCACTGGCAGCACATAACCCATGCATCGCTAGTGATGGGCCCGGCAGAGAAGAAGAAGATGACCATCCTACCCCCAATTCTGCCCAGAAGCATGGATGGCATCATCATAAACTTTAGAGGAAGATTATTCAGCAAACATAGATTGAATTCCTTCACCGCAGGTATCAGAGTAATCAGCGTCACAGCGCCATTATGGCCGAGGCTGTACTTTATAGTAATAATCCTGCTGACAGATTCCCTTTAAATTACAGCTATTTTTGGCTCAAGCAGTTCCCCAGTATTCACCTCGCACTGAACAAGAACCACCTCCCACATGCCCTTAAATACACCATATGCCATTACCTAGAAACACAGGCTTGATTCAAGTGATATAAAAAAATAACATTTTTAGACATAAATGATAAATCAGTGCTATCTACTTCTGAAGCACAAAAGCCTGGGGTAAGATGGCTGTATAAGTCTGCTTTCACATTGCGATTTTATAGGATCCGTGGCTGTTAGGGATGAGCGAGTACTGAAATATTCGGACTCTCTAGACTCGTAACGAGTAGGTCCTGATACTCAGTACTCGTTACGAGTATAGAGAGTCCTATTTAAGTCAATGGTGAAGAGAGTATTGCGATTAATTCCTCTGTTGCTGGACCCTATAAGGCTGTGTTCACACTGGGCGTTTTTGGGCTGTTTTTGCTCATCAGTTTTTGTAGCCAAAACCAGGAGTAGAGCAATCAGAGGAAAAGTCTAATAGAAACACGTCACCACTTCTGGATTTAATCACCCACTGCTGGTTTTGGCTACAAAAACTGTTGAGCAAAAACAGCCCAAAAACGCCCAGTGTGAACACAGCCTTAAGAGGTCTGGCAGCAGAGGAAAAACCTGCAATTCCCTAATTCATTGTTTAGAAGCCGGCGGTAAAAAGCTGTAAACTGTAAATTCAAACCGGATTCCGCAGATTGCCCTGGTCTGGGGCAATCCGGTACCATAGAGTCCCATGTTACGGTGCGCTGGATTGCACCGGACCGGGGCAATTCAGGAGAATCCGGTTTAGGGTACGATGCTAAAAATCTGTCAAAACCGGATTCACCCAGTCCGGTGCAATCCGGCGCACCGTAACATGGGACTCTTTGGTACCGGATTGCCCCGGATCGGGGCAATCCGGGAGAATCCGGTATGATTTTACAGCTTACGGCTTTTTACCGCAGGCTTCTAAACAATGAATTAGGGAATTGCAGGTTTTTCCTCTGCTGCCAAACCTATTTATAGGGTCCAGCAGCAGAGGAATTGCATTTCCCTTGATTTACATTGGACTCATTACTGTGCGAGTAATCGCCAGGAAACTCGCAGAGTAACGAGTAGCCCGAGTACCCTACTATTCGGCGAGTAACGAATAGTAACGAGTAGACTCGCTCATCCCTAGTGGCTGTCTGTTGTAAAATGGACAGCCACGGTTGAGATTTGGCCCCCATGTATTCCTATGGGCATCGGATCACATCAGATTTGCCCTTAATGGCATCCGATTTGTGTCGGATCCGATTGTGTCTGATTTTTTGCTGTGCCCTAAATCAGAGACTGCTCCGATTTTGGGCACAGCGGACCAAATCGGACACATTCGGATCAGACATGATCCACAGCCTTTAACATGGGGGCCTATGGAGCTTGGGTCCGAGAAAACAGCTGATCGTTTCTCGGACCTGATTTCAGTGTTTTGAGCATGCTCAGTACACTAAAACTGCTCTGTACTGTCTAATTTCACTTCCGCAATGTATATACATACATTGCGGAAGTGAAATTAAGTAAAAGCAAGGGTTAAAAATAAAAAAATTATATTCTCACCTTTCCCTGATGTGCGGCATCTACCTCCCAGGACAGGACCTGGGGTTGCGTTGCAACCCGATCAACTGATTGGATCACATAACCGCTTACTGTGGTAACTGCAGTCATGTGACCAATGATGCTGATCGGGTAGCCCCGCCTTCCTAGGTCCTACAACGCTCGGAGCTAGATGCGGACATCGGGGGATCACTGGAAAGGTGAGAATACATATTTTTTTATTTTTAACCCTTTGTTTTACTTAATTTCACTTCCGCAATGTATATGTGCATTGCGGAAGTGAAAGTGCCCCCCTTGCCTCCTGTCAGCTGTTTCTGTGTCCGGACCCGTGGAAATCACGTCCCTGGACACAGAAATAGCACCAGGAGGTGACTAGCCCAGGGTATGGGGAATCGGGTATCTGGGCCCTCTGCTGCTGTAGGGATGTCACTGGTGGCCTGCCCAGACCCGTGGCCCTGGTGGTCAACTAAAAAGGGGATATTGGAATGGGAATAAATGTTTATAAAAGTTTATCGTGACGCCATCTGTGGTATCTGGTGACTGCACCAGCGCTTCGTAGGGCCTCCAGGGATGATGGATGAGCAGCTAGGTGTTGAAGCTCCCCATAGATGGAGTTGGATCCCTGGGGTGCTTGGTTATGAAGATGGGGGATAGAGCAAGGACTTGGCCGGGCTGCTGGATAATGGGACAGTCTCTGTGGATGGCAGGGGCGAGGGTAAGGAACTGACACACACAGCGCTGGTTGTTCTTTACCTTTTACTGGTGTAGTTGCAGGTAAACGTCCAGAGCACTACCGGGTGTTCAGGATGCATTTCTGGGTCTCCACAGCAAATGGGTATAAGGCCACCTTGTCTCTTTCCCCTTGTATGTGAAGCCCCTGCCCCGTGTCAAACTTGGCTGGCCTTCTCAACTCTCTTTCTCCACCTGTGCTGTCGTCGGGAAACCCTCGAGTGACTGCTCAGGTGCCTGGGAAACTGAAGTCTCCACGGTATACTGGTGTTCTCTACTGAGCCGGGTGCGCTCCAGTAGACTCAGACTCCAGTGTCCGGTGTGTTCTTTGAGCGAACCTAACACTGGCTCCTCGGTTCCCGCTTTGCTCTTTCTGTTCTCCTTGCCTTCCGACCCCACTCTTGGGCCTTGCAGGACTACTCGAGGCTGTTCAGGGTAACTGGCTCGGGCCTAACGCAGCACCGACCACCAGTACGTCTTCACTGCTCTTGTAGCGTCTGCACACTCTTTAACTAACTCCACCCCCAGCACCAGTATTTAAAGGGGATAAAGGCAGCAAGTTGGGCTCCCCCTACTGTGCCGGGGTGGAAGGTGTTGTTTGTGTCCATGTACCCACTGTGGAAACCCATCCGTGCTGTAGGTGAGTCTGTGATTACCTGTGTGAGCAGTGCGCCACAGAGGCACACATGAAATGATGTTCTTTCCTGTCTGTGGGATCATGCAAAAAGTAGGATCCCATGGACAGGAAAAAAATCGCAATGTGAAAGCAGCCTTACACTGGTTTCACACTGCAGTTTTCTTCCTGATCAGGTTCGATCAGGTTCGATCAGGTTTGTGTGTCAAAACCAGGAGTGTCTCCAAAACTAAGAACAGGTGTCAATCTTTCAATTATATTTTTTCTCTGCAAGTTCCTCTCCTGGTTCCTCTCCTGGCACAAACCTGATCGAACCTGATCAGGGAAAAAACTGCAGTGTGAAAGCAACCTAACATGGATGACAATCGCATCAAAATGTCCAGTGGCGCCCCTGACCTGAGTGTGAGTGCTGCATTTAGTTATACATTAAGGCTGGTTTCACACTGCAGTTTTTTTCCTGATCAGGCTCCATCCGTTTTGTGTGCCAAAACCAGAAGTGTCTCCAAAACTCAGAACAGGTGTCAATCTTTCAATGATAGTTTTTCTCTGCAAGTTCCTCTCCTAGTTTTGGCACAAAAACTGGATGGAACCTGATCAGGGAAAAAACTGCAGTGTGAAACCAGCCTAAGTTGTCATGCTCGGGTAAGGCTGGCTTCACACCACGGTAAGGTCCGATCCGGGGCTGTCTGGTGTAAACCAGACATCCCCGGACCGGATTTTGGCCCCATAGTATCCTATGGGGCCTGATGGAGCGGATGGCAGCTCTCTACCATCCGGTTTCCATCTCTCCGGCAGAATCTGGGAGAAATCGGATTTTTCTCACCATACACAAGAACGTTGCTTGCAACGTTTTTGAGTCCGGGGAGAATAATCTCCCCAAATTGCCGTATCCCGGATTCTTCCGAATTCCCCCTGATCCGGCGCAATCCGGCGCTCCCTAACATGGGAGCTTATGGGGCTGGATTGCACTGGTCCGGGAGGATCCGGGAACCGGACACCTGCAGCTGCACGTCGCTGTTGTTTCAGGACCGCGCGAGCTCCCTGCGAGCTGCGGCCCTGATTAATCAGCGGCGGCAGCTGCGTCCGGCAGCATATTGGACTGGAGGGCATATTTGGCCTCCGTTTCTGTGGGCTAATCTGGTCCGGGGCTGTCAGGTTCATCCCTGACAGCCCCGGACTGGACCTTACCGTGGTGTGACGTCAGCATAAGGAGAGTGGCATCAAGTCAGTCTAACCCTGGCCTAAGAATGGATCCAGCTGCAATAGATTGGCAATAAAGTTGTGCAAATGCAACTTTGTTGTGTTTTTAAAAAAAATGTATCTGTTTTCTTAGTATGAGAATCTATGGAAAATGGATCTGTTAAAGCGTAACCACCGTTTATATTTTTATTTAATAATAATGTAGATCAAGTGATTATAATAAACTTTCAAATATACTTCATAAGTGAAATCTGGAAGGAAACCTCACATCTGCACCTTACTTGAAACGCCGCTGGTGGTTTCTTCATTGTTGAATACACTTAAAGTTTACAGAATGCCAATAAAACAGACGCTGCAAACACTAGAAAAAAAAATTACAAACAATACTCAGGAATCAAACAAAAAATCCTTAAAGAAACTCTTGGATTCTTGTATAACAAGCGGCCGGAAGTTTCGGGGTGTGAGCGGCTCAGGTGGTGGATGTGGTTTGCCATTGATGGGTGTGGCTCGGTGTTTCACCGAGGTGACAAATGTTAGTTTTTAAGTCGACGTGGTCGTGGAGGTGATTATCATAGGAGCAGGAGCCTGGGGGTAAGAACCAATATGGAAGGAGCATTTCCTTGGTGCAGGTTCTTCAAAAATTCATTTGGTCGAATTATCAAAGCTCCAAAGCTCTTATGAAAAGTGGTGTATAAAAGCTTTGAAAAGTCGCGCCATTTCTTTGAAACTAAAAGTTTGTTACTTTTGTTGTTCTCACGTCTTTTTTGCCCACCTCCAACAAAGTGGGTGGAATTGGAACGGGACAGGGGTGTGATGACTGCCTCTTGTCAAATTTATGACAAATGGCGGCATTCGCTAGGCCACAAATGTAACTCCAGCTGAGACTGGGGTAGGCTTCGTGGCAAGGTGATGCATCATATTGGATGCAGTGGCTCCGGACTTACGGGAACCCAAGGGTGCACGCAGGGAGACCGCAGCCGCCATATGTCTACAATCTGCATTGGGAGCAGGGCAGCTTCTTCCTGCATTCACCCGATAGCTATCTCTTCCAGTTCCATGCTGCAGAGATGTGGAAGTGCAGTAACCCACATCGCAGTTGCTGTGATGGGGAGAACCACTATGCAGCGTTTTGGACATAGAGGTAATACGTTGCATCCAAATCGCTGCAATTCCGGATTGTGAGTATGCACCCTTAGGCTACATGCACACGGTGCATTTGTGTACCATTTACGGATCCGTTTTTTGCAGTGACATTGTGCATCCCAGCCAAGTCAATGCACTTCAAAATGTAGCATCCAGACACAACGTTTTGTGCGGATCCATACAAAGAATGAGCATGTCAATGCTTGGGCGTTTTTCCAGGTCCGCTTTCTCCATTGCCTCCATTGTTGATTGTGCTAAAAAAAAACAAACGGATCCGTAACAAACGCAGTGTTTGCATTTTTTTTTTTAAATGATCCGTTTTGCAGCTGAAATTGCAAACGCCCTGTGTGAATGTAGCCTTACACAGCTTTAATATATAATTCCCACTTGATTACGTATACACTGTTCCTTGAAACTGACTTGCTAAAAATAAAGGGAAAAAAAAAAAACAAGAAAAATACAGAAAAAAACAATATTTGAGTTGTTCTTCCAGAACACAAGCAATGTGCTGTCAGCCTGTGGAAAATAAATGTAATAACCGTTAAACAAAAGCCACGATTCCAGCATACTAATGAATTCAGCTTCCATACGTAGCATTTTTCGACTAAAACTGCAGGGACAAGCAGGTCTGCATGACTGCCGAGCGCGGCTGAAAATTGCCATGTTTAGACTTCGCACTCATTAATTATAAAGACATTTGTTTTGCTGCATTTAGCACACAGAGTATTAAGATTTACAGGGCAGCTCCACTTTTCAGTAAAGCATAGGGAATAGCTTATACATCTGTCCCCGATATGTTATAATTAACTAAAATACATCATTAAGCTAACAAAAATGATCCGCCTGTACTGACCCCTCTCTTAGCAGACCATTTTCCAGATTGCAGCATTACTGCCGTAGTATATATACATTTCACTGCTGAATTAAATGTGGATTACATTTATTTCATAGGGGATCTCATAAGGGCATTTACATTAATAACTTAGATACAGTATTGATGATAAATATTATTTCTCATCACTGGGTGATTTACTGCTAGGACACCTGCAATTTCGAAAACCTTAGTTCTGTGTGTCTTCCCTGTTCTTCCTTAGGATAAAGGGAACCTGACAGCAATACATGCAGCCCGATCGGCGATCGCTGCCGGATCTGCAGGCAGCAATCATCAGACATCGTCTCTTGGATCTCAGCCAGGTATGTTTGACTCTGAAATGCTGAGTCGTTTCAGAAAAAAAGTAGAGTTTAAAAATCTGTCAGCAACCGAGCTGTACGGGAGGCGAATTACCTGACATCTCTCCTTACACACACAGGAGAGACCTGTCAGTCACTAGCAGCAGGCTGCCTGAACCACGGGAAGCCTGAATACGCTGTCAGGTTCTTTACTGACCCAGTCCAGATTATGTCTGTCTCTTTAAGTACCCCTGGACCGTGAGTAGCTTCTGAATACTGCAACTCACTCCTTAGCTATCATTGTACTGTTTCAGATTCACTTAGGGTGCTTTCACATCAGCAGTAATCGCTGATCGTGGTAGTTGCGGTGAAAAGAAACGCAACTGCCGCGATTACCGCATAACGGCCGCGATCGCTGCACACTTGCGGCAAGCCCTATGCAATATCTATGTGGCTTGCGGTAAGTGTGCGGCAGGTGCGGCCGCGAAAAAAACGCAGTATGCTCTTGCCGCACCTGCCGCACACTTACTGCAAGCCTCATAGACATTGTATAAGGCTTGCCGCAAGTGTGCCACGATCGTGGTGAAAAAACCGCAACTTCCGCGATCAGCGATTACCGCTGATGTGAAAGGGGCCTTACCGGTAAATAATTTCTCAGGTTAATCCAATGTACTTTTCACGCATTTGTTCCAGGTATTTTCCCATTTGTTGTGTTGCAGCACCATCTGCTGGTGAAATGTATGATTTATATTATTTTACAATGTGAATTCTGACATTAGAATTGAGTGTTCAATAGGAGGAGCTATTCCAGACTTGTCTAGACAAGTCCTGGAAAGTCCCCAGTCTAGAAGTGGATGCCAGAGAGAGGAGACCTCATGTCCCCTGACCACTTCCAGGCCTCATGGATGGAAGTTTACCTTTCCCTTCATCTCACCATTTACAACCAGGCTTAATGCCTTGGATCTTTCTCTGATTTCTACAGCCAAGATGGCTAAAGACTTTCAACACTGGAACCTCGCTGTCCGGATTAACCCGTGCTTCTCCAGCAGTAGGTCGTACTATCTGTACAGAAGAACCTATTGCCCGCATGATGAGGTATTTGAGGGTCCCCTGCCTCACTCGCAATTCTCCATTATTTCTGCACCAGCTGTGAAAATAAAGATTCCAGGTCTGTAAATACTCTTGATACAAAATATATCTATTGTACAAAAGACTTTGACCTTTCCTATAACTATCTACTAATACAACATCTAAATAATACAGGTTCTTATGGTGGGTTTACACGCTTCAATCTCGTTCCGATATCGCAACTCAATGGCGCGGGAGCGCGCATTTAGTGCACGTTTCTCCCGCATCGCATTGGATGTTTACACGCTGCGATATCGGAATACAACGTCCGTGCGATGTCTACGCCCCCCAACCCAGGATCGCACACTTAACATGGGAGTGAATGGGTGACGTTTCAAATCACATCGTAGTTGGGCGTTTACACAGCACGATCCGGCTCCAATCTCCCTTCAATATCGGGGCATTGAATAGCACGCTCATTCAATCCCCGATATCGCATTGACATCGTTCCTGCATCGTATTGGACGTTCACACCATACAACGCAGGAACGATATCGGGTCCAACGATCGAACCACGTGACTTTTGATTGAAATCGTACTACGATATCGCGACGTGTAAACCCGCCATTTAGGCTCCAGAACCTCAGTTCCGTGTCAGAATCTAACCCTGAACTGTATTTGCTGTGGACTACCCACGTGAACTGTATGAGAATGTACTCCATGTTGTATTTCCGTTCTGCTGAAGTAAAGCAGCTGTTATCCCCGAGACCTGTGTCTGTGGTCATTCAGTTGACTGTGGATGCTCCATGGGGGTTGATAGCAATGAACAGAAGGTCCCCTCATTACAAGGGCTTTACAGTTCCCTTTCAGTTCTAACGGTTATGTTTTGGTGAATTTTTGACGCTGTTTTTTTACTGTGTAACAATTACAGCGACTTACACTTCTGGCAAATTGGTTGCAACTATAGAAAATTCTTGCAGTTACGCTAATTTTCAGATTTTCTTCATAGTATAGCATTAGATGCAGAAAATCCACAGGTAATGCATGTAATCCACACATGACAACAAAGCAGCTTTATTTAAAACATGACATACTTGCAAGAGATAAAAAGCACAGTGTCAAAAATGTGCTAAAAAATATTGCCAGTAACCTAATAGGTGCAGAAATGCCACAAAAAAAATCACCAAATCCTCATCATGGGAATGCAGCATTATTGCAGGTCAGCAGTGAAGAAGAGGCCTCATTGACATTTGTATATTGCCCTATGATTTGTATTGGAATTTCCATCTGAATCCCCCTGCAGTGGATATGCTGTGTGGGAACATAGACAAATGGGACAAACATGATCACTTTGGAATCCAGTTGGTCTCAATTCTGGTGGTAAGAGTCTTTTAAGGTACCATCACACGTAACGATATCGTTCAAAAGTCACGTGTTTTGTGACGCTTCAACGATGTCGAATTGACATAGTTGCGTGTGACACTACAAACGAAGAATGATCAGTCGGCTGATCGCTCATCGTTTGATTTGAGGACAGGACCTCAAATCTATCGTTGGTCGCCCGTGTGACTCCGGGAGACGACCGATAAGCCAGCTCCCAGCGCCTCTCTGCAAGCGCTGGGAGCTGATCTCCAAGGTAAACAGCGGGTATCTAGGCAGTGCGCTCTGATCGTTCATCATTTGATTTGGGGACAGGACCTCAAATCTATCATTGGTCACCCATGTGACTCCGGAAGACGACCGATAAGCCAGCTCCCAGCGCCTCTCTGCAAGCGCTGGGAGCTGATCTCCAAGGTAAACAGCGGCAGAGCAGCGCGCTCTGCCTAGATACCCGCTGTTTACCTTGGAGACCAGCCTGCTCCCGCTTACCGCAGCCTGCCAGCGGGAGCAAGACATCGTGGAAACGATATTTAAATAATTTCCACGATGTCAATGGTCCACTGATCACTGGTGAGTCTGCCTGTGTGACAGCTCACAAGCGATCTGAACGATTTTGTTAGCGATCTCATGTGCATGTGATCGCTAACAAAATCGTTCATTAGATTGATGCATGTGACGTGGCCTTTAGAGTCAGATATAATAGCAGACACTGCAGGATTTTTTTCTTTGCTGCACTCAGAGAACCAGAACTGTTTCTCATTCCTCTTTCTCATGATTGGCAGTTATTCGGCATATCCACGGGGGTGCAGCCGGACCCTTTTCCTCAGGCGCAACTCGGAGGGTGTCGCCGGCGGCACCTTTCCCCCCCCCCCAGCTCCTCAACCATGGCTGCAGGGGCGGCGGGGCTGAAAGACTGAAAGCACACCCCCCTCCTCCCCCCCGTCCCTCACCTACTCGGGGGGGCGGCAAATCGGATCTTGGCCCCGGGCGCCATGAAACCTGGTTACAACACTGCCTGTGTCCAGCGTAGAAAGAGTCTTATAGCTGCAATGCTCCTCAGGGCAATATGAAAATTGTCACTTCAGTCTCTAGCTCCACCTATTGAAAGTAGCAATCCTAAAAGTCATAATTGACTCGTTAACGAGCCTTTTAATATTACTTAGGATTTGAACCAGATCAGCCCCCTAATCTGCAGATGCTATGTTTTGGGGTGACTGCCCCTCATCAGTGCAGTGTATGGGATTCTTACAGGCAGATTGATCTGCATAAGAAAAATAGCTATTAACCCAGACTTTGTCTTAACCCCTCTTATGGCGGGTTTACACGTTGCGATATCGTAGTCCGATTTCAATCAAAAGTCACGTGGTTCAATCGTTGGACCCGAGATCGTTCCTGCGTTGTATGGTGTGAACGTCCAATACGATGCAGGAACGATGTCAATGCGATATCGGAGATTGAATGAGCGTGCTATTCAATGCTCCGATATTGAATGGAGATTGAAGCCGGATCGTGCTGTGTGACAACCCAACTCCGATGCGATGTTCAACGTCACCCATTCACTCCCATGTTAAATGGTCGTTCCTGGGTTGGGGGGCGTAGACATCGCACGGACGTTGTCTTCCGATATCGCAGCGTGTAAACCTCCGATGCGATGCGGGAGAAATGTGCACTAAATGCGCACCATTTAGTTGCGATATCGCAACGATATTGAAACGTGTAGACCCACCATTACAGCCAGATCAGAATTCCACACACTGCACTGATGAGGGGCAATCACCCCGAAACACAGCATCTGCAGATTAGGGTTCTGATCTGGCACAAATCCTAAATTAAAAGGTTTGTTAAAAAGTCAATTCCGAGTGAGTCATGCAAGATACATGAGAGATTCTCGCATGTATTTTGCATAGTGTGTCTCCGCCCTAAGTGACATAGCAATGGAATCAGGGTTTTATGCTGCTCTTAGATTGGGAAGCATAAACCTTGTGACAAATTACCAGAGTGCTGCATGTAAGCCCCCTGCCCCCAGTCATATCCTCACCTTCTGACGTTTTCAGTGTAGCATCCTACTATGTAGGTGCCACAAAAGGGGTACTGCACCCAGAAAAGTGGTGTAGTACTCCACTGCAATTGGGACAATGGTCACTAGATGGAACCCTAGACCTGACACCCACACACTAGAACAGTAGGTGGGAGGGAACCCTGGGAGGATATATAGTGGCCTCTAGGGGGAACGAGATAGTTGCAGTCTCAGAGAGAGCAGGAAGAGGAGAGTTGGAGGAGAAGGAACCAGGCAGCCAGCCTGAAAGGAGAAAGAGAGCCATCTCGGCTAAGGGGCTCTAAGAGAGGAAAAGATCCCTAAAAGAGAGAAAGAAAGCAAGGAGACTCAGAAGCGCAGAGTTAACTTGAGTGGGGAGCGAGTAACGGATAGAATTTGCCCCATAGGAAGAAACCTGGGTACCGGAGCCGCACCTGTGAGATCCTCTAAGGCTCACAGAAAATCCATACAACAGGGATATTGCAAATACAGCCCTGACTCCCAAAGATCCCACAAGAGAGAAGCCAGGACTAGCAAGGAGCTGCAGTCCAGACAGAAGGTTGACCAGACAGGTACAAGGGAAGTGAAGAGAATAAGAAGCAGCAGGAGGCCAGATTATCTACAGGAAATCAGGCTTCAAACACTGGGAACAGAAAAGAAAGAAAGGAAAGGAATATAAAAGAGGGTTCCATCTTAAGCCAGAAACCCCAATTGCAGCCTGGAGCATTCGCCGGTATACCATCTAACGAAGTGTTGAACTGTAAGACTGAAAGAAAGTGTTCCAGTAAAGTTACCCGGTGAAGTGAAGCTTCATCCTTTCTATCTAAAATATTTGCTTTACAGCATCACTGCCCCGGTGGCCCAGTCCCACCTGCGGGGACTATTCCATCCAAGCCGCAATACCATCGACCACCGGAGGACTGTGGCGACGCTGGTGGTCATCACCACACTCAGCAGGTGGCATCACGAAAACATCTTGTAAATGATCCCCAGTAAATATCTCCCCATTTTTCAGTTGACCTGTCGAGCCCACTGGGACGAGGGTACTCGGTACCGGACCGGGTCTCTACTGGGGAAGTCACGGGTGGTCCTGGTCCGGTCCGTGTCCCGGGCCCTGGCAATAAAAGGGGGATATTTACAGGGGATTTGTCACTCGTGACGCCACCCACTTGATGCGGCCAGTGATGGGGGCCGCCGCTGCTGCAGAACCTCCGGGGACGATGTAATGGCAGCGGAGATGGTGTAGTTCCAGTGGGTAGAACTGTGTTCCCCAGGGCAGTAAGGGTTAAGTCTATTGGGGATTGTGTAGCCACTTACTTCGCAGACGCTGCAGGGATCTCTCCTCCTGGCTGGTGCTGACAGGCTGTATCCTGTATGGAGGGAATAGCTTGCACACAGAGACACAAGGGAAGCTGTTCCAGGGTTTTCCAAAGCTTTACTCTCAGTTGTTCAGACAGTTCACAGGTAGTTTGCAGTTCTTACAAGGTTCAAGTACAGTTCTCAGTACACGGGCACATTCCCCCTCTCCGGGTTCCCTTTGCTCTGCAGCCAGGCCTCTCTCTCTCTGTGACCCCTCACACAGTCTGTAGTGTCCTTTCCGGGCTATTACGTTCTCCTTGCTTCATGTTGTGCGACACTGGACAGTATGGTGGTGACTCGGGCTTCTGTGAGTCCTAAGTGTGTCACTGAGCTGCCTGTCCTTAGGGTAGGGATCTCAATCTGGAACTCAGACCCCCCGTCGTGTTGTTTGGGGATGCCGGGTAAACTACGTCCCCTCTAGAGCCGACACTCTACTTTAGCCCAGCCTCCAGCAGTCCTCCAGCACGAGGCTCTACCAGGCTCCTTTCTCTCTGTTCCTCTCGGTATATAGGAGGGCTACTCCGCCTGCAGTCGGTTGCTTTAGCTGTGTTTCTAGGGCCCAGGTTACACCGTCCCTCTCTGTCCTCTCACACTCCTGGGGATCTGACTCTGGATGGGCTTTCTCTCTCCTCTGGCTCGCACTGGCTCAGTACAGATTCTGCGTTCCGTCTGTCCTCACTCTTCCAGAACGTGTGTGTCTTTCTGGCTGCTCAGCTTCAGCTCAACCTGCTGCTGTTCTCTGGCCTGCTCCTCAGCTTCTCTGCTGCTCTTG
Source organism: Allobates femoralis (assembly GCA_033576535.1). Lineage (NCBI taxonomy): Eukaryota > Metazoa > Chordata > Amphibia > Anura > Aromobatidae > Allobates > Allobates femoralis. Next base: position 215,513,503 of record JARQOC010000011.1, on the reverse strand, counting down.
ATCTTTGTATCTCAGCCTACCTCGGCCTACTGAACTCCTTCACTCCTCCCCCTTCCTATATACTGTCAAGTCACCTGACTACGTGTTTGCCCAACCCACTCCTCTGAATCCACCACCCTTCAATCTCATAGAGTTCTAATCTCAGGGCTGGATGTTACCTCCTCTTACACGTGGGTTGTGTGGGCTGTGAGGGTGTTGGTGTGCAACAAGTGTCCTACCTGCCTGGCTGCAGTTCCCTTTGTGGCCTCCTGGATGCAGGGGCGCCACAGACCCCAGGGCCACGGCTTCGGGATGGCCACCTGTGACTTCCCTGACTGAAACAGCCCGAGAGCCGAGTACCCCGAACCTCTGGGGCGCGTCATTCAGGTCTTACTGATGCCGCTCTGGTTCTGCGGTGCCATCTTGTGCCCATGACGTCTGACTGGCCAGAAATTATAAGTTAAATCACAAAAGCTCAATGCATCTCTATGAGAGCCTTAACAAGGTTTTCATAGAGATGTATTGATTTATGTCTCCAATGTGCTCCATGAAACACTAGAGATGCAGGCTGCTCATAAATTCCCAAAAACCAACCAGTCTGTCACGCTGCTGGAAGGAGAGTATAAGACAGGGAACTTGGATTTAAAGCACCACTAAAAAAAATAGTGGATTGGTGCTTTAAATGTTAAGGTCCTGACAATTGCTGCCACATGTCAAAGGTTTCAATACATTTATTGTGTATGCTGAAATATACACCATTCTTGATGGTTCCTGCCTCCTTGATGTATGGATTGTAATGTGTACCCTGACATGTCTAAACCAGAGTTAATGTATTTTCTCCAAGCTCTCAGATCACATCACTTAGAATGTTTTACCGGAACATATTCTCTAATGCTTTTATAATGTCTTTCTTAGCTCCCAAAGGGATGGAAGCAGTATCAGGATCTTATATTAAATTTACCCAGGCGGCTGTGTAGCACATTTTACACACTCATTCTGCATGACTGGAAGCAGGAGGGCCCGGTGAAGTGACAGATCTAGACCTGGAGAGCCCCATCCATCTGACTGGTATGATAAAAGGAAAAAGATGTTTTCTGTTCCCAGAAACACTTATTTCATCCTTTCAATTCAGACATCTGTTTGTCACATACATGTCCTATCTGTGTATTCCGCACCCATTATAGTCTATATTGATGTTCACCGATCTTTGTTTTTTACAGACTGCTCTGCCCATCAAAAATAAACAAGTTATCCAAGTCACTGTTCAAAATCACCCATAGCAATCCTACCAATCACCCATATCAATCATACCAATCACCCATATCACCCATACCAATCACCCATATCAATCATACCAATCCTATCAGTCATACCAATCACCCATATCAATCATACCAATCCTATCAGTCATACCAATCACCCATACCAATCATACCAATCACCCATACCAATCATACCAATCACTTATATCAATCATACCAATCACCTATACCAATCCTACCAATCACCCATACCAATCCTATCAGTCATACCAATCACCCATACCAATCCTACCAATCACCCATACCAATCCTATTAGTCATACCAACCATCCATAGCAATCCTACCAATCCCCCAATCCCCCATATGAATCCTACCAATCACCCATACCAATGTGGCTCCCCATTATGTAGGTGCCACAAAAGGAGTACTACACCCATAAAAGCGGTGCAGCCACCCCATTGCAAGTGGAACTATGGCCAGTAGGTGGAACCCTAGAACTCACACCCCACACTAGTCAGCAGGTGGGAGGGACCCCGGGAGGGTACATAGTGACCTCCAGGGGGCACTAGAGTTAGTAGTCTAGAGTCTAGAGGAGTCTAGGACTCGGGGAGGAAGGAGTTCAGGAAAGACCAGTGAGAGTCGAGAAGCAAGGACAAAGGAGGGTCTCCTCGGCTGAGGGACCCAGAAAAGCAAGAAGAGATCCCAGGAGAAAGAAAGAGAGAAAGGAACTCAAAGGCAGGAGTTCACTCTAGTGGGGAACAGAGTAACCAAGAGTTTGCCCCAGGAAAGGAACCGAGTACCGGAGCCCGCACCTGTGAGTTCTTTAAGGCTCACAGACAATACGAAGAACAGGGGTATCTTCATGTACGCCTCTGACTCCCAAAGATTCCAGAAAGAGGGGAGCCAGGAGTAGCCGAAGAGCTGCAAGGAGCCCAAAAGAAGGTTCACCCGACGGGTAGAAGGGAGAGGAGAATAAGGAACAGCAGGAGGTCTGATTAATCTTTATGAGATCAGACTTCACCGCCACTGGGAGGCAAGGGAAAGAAATGAACAGGAACGGCACACAGTGAGGGATCCATCTACCAACCAGAAATTCCACTTGCAGCACCCGTAGCATTTGTTGTTATACCATCTACTGCACTGAAAGACTGTAATGCTGATTGAAAGGTTTTCAGTAAAGTACCCGGTGAAGTGAATTGCCGACTCTGCTGCATCCTTTCTTGCATGAACTGTTTCTCCCACAGAATCGCAAAGACAAAATGCAAAAGTGACCAAAACAACAGCCAAAAAGGATGAGAACAGAGAAATGGTTTGTGGTCACCACCTGCAGAACCGCTCCTTAGTAGGGGGTGTCCTGATAATTGCAGATCATTTCTACCTGTTGTCTGTTCCATTTGCACAACAGCAGGAGAAATTGATTCACAATCAGTGATGATTCATAATTAGACAGGTGGGTTTTACAGAAGTGAGATTTACTTAGAATTACATTGTGCTGTTTAAGTGTTCCATTTATTTATTTGAGCAGTGTATATATGCGCGCGTGCGCGCACACACACATATACACACACGCACACTCACCTTGCTCCTGTTCCCCAGCACTTTGCTCCAGGTCCCTGTGGCTCCCCTTCCTGTGTCCAGTGTGTACATGCTGGTGCCTTTACATCATCGCACTAGCACGTCACAGAAGAGGTGACGGGAGCTATCCTTCAGCTGCCCGGGGTCTGGGACCACAAGGGACTGGGTACTCAGGTCTCGGGCGGTCAGTTGCGGGGAATGTCACGGGTGGTCCGTGCCCGAGCCTGTGCCCTTGGGTGACAATAAAAAGGGGTATTTTTGCAGGGATTGGAGTTGTCAGTTGTGGCACCCCTGCGACCAGGGTGGCCACATAGGGAACTGCAGCCAGGTAGATAGACAGTTTGTGCACCAAACACCCTCACAGCACACACACCCACAGGAGACAGCACCCAACCCGGAGCCCGGGACTCTAGGCGGCCAAGGGGTGGTGGGTTTAGAGGAAAGTGGGTGGGAAAGAATGTAGATCAGGTGACAGAGAACACAAAAAGAGGAAGAGAGGAGGAAGGAGTTAGTAGGCCAGAGTAGGCTGAGAAGTAAAGATCAAGTAGGCCAGAGTGAGCCGAGAGGTAAAGACACCAGAAAGAAAGTGACACATTCCGGTGGGGTTGGGCTCCCTGGAAACGCAGAATCCACAGACTCACAGAAACCATGGAGAGAAAGCTCGTCCATAGCCGGCATCCCAGGGGAGTGTGAGGACAGAGACCGGACCGGTATCACCGGGTCTGGGGAACACGGCAGCACCGACCAGCTACGGTGTCAGTATTCCAGGTTTTCCGGCTTGCCATTTGACCATTTTGCCCTCAGTCAGCATGGAGATCATTGTTTTGTTTGCCCTTCTTCCTGTCTCGTTTGCATAAAGACCTGGCTCAGGTGAGCAATCATTGCTTGAGTATACTGGTTCTTGGTTTTCTCCAGCTCAGCTGTTCTCCTTGATCCTCTCACTTCCCTGGAGCTCTGTGTGATCCTGGTTCACCTTACAGCTCCCTGCATCGTGCTTCTGGTGCCGCTGCTTATACCTTCTGGCTCGGACATTCAAGTTTGTAAGCAACTTCCCGGTTATTATCATATGTACTGTTTGCTTTGTGGAACTTGTGTTTCATTACCTACTCGGAACTGTGTTTAAACTTGTTACCCGGTCATCCGGGTGTGGGGACCTTCTGCCACGGACATTATCTTCCGGTCGTTTCAGTACAAGGACTTGTGCTATGGACTACATGCATCTGGATTTACCTGTTTTGGACTATTGGTTTTTCGGACTGCTTCCATAAGGACTGTGCTCGATGATATATATATATTGGGGTTGTGTTATGTTGTGTGCTTTTGCTGTGTACTAAATTCACCTTTGTTTTGCTGTGTGTTATAAATACTTGCACCTAAGAACCCGTCTCTGCTCTTCATTGCCCTTAAGCGATCAGACTCCTCAAAACCTATACAATAGTATTACATTATACTCAAGCCACAAAGAGGAGTCTGCTTAGGGCAATGACGGAGACACGGGTGGAGAAGCTTTTCTCCATGGTTAACTCCTTGCAGCAGGAGATGGAGGCGGTGCAAAATAAGGTCCTGGACATGGAGAGACAGCTAGGCCATGATCACCAGGCTGTGGGTCAGGCTCTCCGAGATGTGCAAACCAGAGTGGAGGATCTGGGAAAAATACCCACACCAGCCATCAGTATGCCTAAATTACCCCCGTTTCGGTTCAGTGGCGACCGTACTCTGTTCCGTGGGTTTATCAATCAATGTATGCTGTTTTTTGATGTTCATGCTAACTATTACCGGTCAGATCGGTCAAAGGTATTATGTATAGTCATGTTGTTAACATCACGAGCACTGGCTTGGGTCAATCCCATGATTGAAAGTCACGATATCCGTTTAAATAACCTGGATAATTTCATAACAGCAATGGCGCAAATGTTTGATGACCCTAATCGCCGTACCACCGCAGAAACGGCTCTGCTTTCCCTACGGCAAGGAAAGCGTTCTGTCATTGAATATGGTACTGAATTTAAAAGGTTAGTGGTGGATGTCGATTGGGGAAATAATGCGCTGTTATCAGTGTTCAAAAAGGGACTGTCCGGTGCCATTAAGGACGAGTTAGCTCGGGCCGAGTCTCCCCAGGACTTTGAACTGTTTCTGCAACACTGCGTACGCATTGATACCCGGTTGACGGAGCGTAGACAGGAAAAGTGGGCAGCCGTAAACCGGATGACTAATTCTGCTTTCCCTCCTAGAGAGCCCGCTACTAGGAGTTCACGGGAGGCCGAAGACATTCCCATGCAAGTGGACTCATTACAACGACGGGAAAGCAACGAACGTCGCGACTACCGGCTCCGTGAGCGTTTATGCTTTTATTGTGGTCAATCTGATCATTTTTTGATTAACTGCCCAAAATGCCCTAAACGTCCAAATAAGGTTCTGGCAGCCGTAACCGAGTGTGATAACATGGACGCAGAATCCGAGATCTCTGACTCAAGTATACACCTGGATGCGGTTTTTCCTTCTGTACTAATGTCAGCTTCACCTAAGGACAATTCTACCCATTGCTCTCTTCCAATTCAGATCCAGTGGGAGGGACAGGTTATTCCTACATCTGCCATGATAGACTCCGGGGCGGGAGGTAACTTCATGGACTCTTCTTTTGCCAGGAGACACGGTATCAAGACACAACAAAGAGTGTCACCGATAACCATGGAAACGGTGGACGGTTCTCCATTAGTTTCGGGACCTGTAGATCAGGAGACAGTACCTCTTAACTGTGTGATGAAACCAGGTCATCAGGAGACACTGACTTTTATGTTGATTTCTTCTCCTCACTTTCCAGTCATTTTAGGACTCCCTTGGCTGCGGTCTGAGAATCCAATCATCAATTGGGAGACAAAGGAAGTATCTTTCCATCCCCAGGCCGGCCCGACCATCAGTCAAGCAGTACCGGTAACGTACGATGAGGAGGACATTATACAGGTACCTGTTCTCCCCCCAGTCTATAAGGAGTTTACAGGTATATGCGACAAGAAAAAAGCAGACCAGCTTCCCCCGCATAGACCATACGATTGTCCCATAGACTTACTTCCAGGGGCCGAGATCCCGTTTGGTCCTGTCTACCCGTTAGCGGCTCCGGAGTTACAATCATTGAAAGACTATATCGACGAAAGTTTAGCCAAGGGATTTATTCAACCTTCATCCTCACCTGCAGGGGCTCCCATCTTTTTTGTGAAAAAGAAAGATGGGACTCTGAGACCGTGTATCGATTACCGGGAGCTTAACAAAATAACCATCCGGAACCGGTATCCGCTACCATTGATTCCCGAACTATTGGAGAGAGTACGGCAGGCCAAGATCTTCACCAAATTGGATCTCCGGGGGGCATACAACCTGCTCCGTATCCGTCCCGGAGATGAGTGGAAGACGGCATTCAGATGTCGCTATGGCCATTTTGAGTACCTTGTAATGCCTTTCGGGCTCTGTAACGCTCCCGCTGCTTTTCAACACCTGGTCAATGATATATTCAGGGATCTATTGGATCAGTTTATGGTGATATACCTGGACGATATCTTAATTTTCTCTGATTCTCTACAGGAACACCAGGAGCACGTAAAGGCTGTACTTACCCGTCTGAGAGATAACCACCTATACATCAAGCTGGAGAAATGTGAATTCCATCGCTCGCAGATCCACTTCTTAGGGTATGTTATCTCTCCTCAGGGATTAAACATGGAGTCCAGCAAGATCCAGGCGATTCTAGACTGGCCGGTACCCGGAAACATCAAGGAGGTACAACGCTTTGTCGGTTTCGCAAATTTTTACAGACGCTTCATTCGCAACTTCTCGGAGATTGTGCGTCCTATCACCTTGCTCACCAAGAAGGGGCAGAGGTTCGTATGGTCCACGCAGGCCCAGGAGGCTTTTGATCGTCTCAAGGTTTGTTTTACCTCGGCGCCCATATTGACACACCCGGATCCCGCACTCCCTTTCATTGTGGAAGTCGATGCTTCCGATAACGCACTAGGGGCTATCCTTTCACAAAGGACTGGGGACAAGGAACTCCTACACCCGTGTGCTTTCTTTTCTCGTCGGTTGTCCCCTGCAGAAAGGAACTATGATATTGCAGATAAAGAACTGTTAGCCATTATTTCCGCGTTTAAGGAATGGAGACATCATTTGCAGGGGGCTTCACAACAAGTGGTAGTTCTCACAGACCATCGTAACCTGGAATTCCTTAAATCTGCCAGGTGCCTGTCTCCACGGCAAGCCCGGTGGAGCCTGTTCCTTAACCAGTTTAATTTTATTCTCTCGTACCGTCCAGGGTCACGTAATGGGAAAGCTGATGCCTTGTCCCGAATCCACGCTGTGGACTCCGTGCCAGGAACCCCATCCAAGACCATCCTATCAGATGCCAATTTCGTTGGAGTACTCCAGGACCGGGATCTGTGGAAGGACCTCAAGCTGGCCTATGACGGTGACGTATTCCTTGCTGCTCCACCCACTGACGTAAATCTGGTCCTTAAGAATGGTTTGTGGCTGAGGGAACGGCGTATCTATGTCCCGGAGGCTGTAAGACTTCGGGTCCTCAAATTGGTCCATGATTCAGTGTTGGCAGGTCATAGGGGGGTACAGAAGACGCAGGAGTTCTTAAGCCGTTTTTTCTGGTGGCCCACCTGCTTAAAGGATGTGAAAGACTATGTACACTCATGTGTGGTCTGTGCCCGGTGCAAAGTGCCTCGTGTTGCTCCTACAGGACTTCTTCAACCGCTACCCGTACCATCTCGCCCTTGGGGGTCTATCTCGATGGACTTCATCGTGGAGTTGCCTGACTCAGGGGGCCACAATACTATTTTGGTGGTAGTAGACCGATTGACTAAAGCGGCCCATTTCATACCATGTACCGGCCTCCCTCCGCCGCAGAGACAGTAGATCTAGTAGTCCAGAACGTGTTTCGGTTACATGGGGTACCGGATGAGATCATCTCTGACCGGGGGGTGCAATTCACCTCCAAGTTCTGGAAGGGGTTTTGTTCTGCATTGCATATTGACGTACGTTTATCTTCTGCCTACCATCCCCAGACAAATGGACAGACGGAACGGACTAATCAAACCCTGGAGCAGTACCTGCGATGTTATGTCAGCCATCTCCAAGATGATTGGTACAAGCTGCTTCCCCTGGCAGAGTTCTCATACAACAATACGCAGAGCAGTTCCACTAAGGTAACGCCCTTTTTCGCCAACCTGGGTTATCATCCAACTATTTTACCTAGGTCGCCAGTTGCTACGTCGGTCCCAGCGGTTGGGGACAGAGTGATGGTTCTACAGCAGAATCTAGAAGTGCTAAAGGAGTCTCTGGCCTCGGCTCAAGAGCGTTACAAGAAGTCAGCGGATGTCTACCGAAGACCCGCACCCGTGTATAAGGTAGGGGATTCGGTGTGGTTATCCACGAAGAATCTGAAGTTGGGTGTTCCTTCGCGGAAATTAGGACAGAAATTCATTGGCCCGTTCAAGATTACCGGGATTGTGAGCTCTGTGGCCTGTCGGCTGAAGTTACCACGGACTCTAAAGGTACATCCTGTTTTTCATGTATCGTTATTGAAACCGGTTTTCCATAATACAGTTAGGGCCAGAAATATTTGGACAGTGACACAAGTTTTGTTATTTTAGCTGTTTACAAAAACATGTTCAGAAATACAATTATATATATAATATGGGCTGAAAGTGCACACTCCCAGCTGCAATATGAGAGTTTCCACATCCAAATCGGAGAAAGGGTTTAGGAATTATAGCTCTGTAATGCATAGCCTCCTCTTTTTCAAGGGACCAAAAGTAATTGGACAATGGACTCTAAGGGCTGCAATTAACTCTGAAGGCGTCTCCCTCATTAACCTGTAATCAATGAAGTAGTTAAAAGGTCAGGGGTGGATTCCAGGTGTGTGGTTTTGCATTTGGAAGCTGTTGCTGTGACCAGACAACATGCGTTCAAAGGAACGCTCAATTGAGGTGAAGCAGAACATCCTGAGGCTGAAAAAAAAGAAAAAATCCATCAGAGAGATAGCAGACATGCTTGGAGTAGCAAAATCAACAGTTGGGTACATTCTGAGAAAAAAGGAATTGACTGGTGAGCTTGGGAACTCTGAAAGGCCTGGGCGTCCACGGATGACAACAGTGGTGGATGATCGCCGCATACTTTATTTGGTGAAGAAGAACCCGTTCACAACATCAACTGAAGTCCAGAACACTCTCAGTGAAGTAGGTGTATCTGTCTCTAAGTCAACAGTAAAGAGAAGACTCCATGACAGTAAATACAAAGGGTTCACATCTAGATGCAAACCATTCATCAATTCCAAAAATAGACAGGCCAGAGTTAAATTTGCTGAAAAACACCTCAAGAAGCCAGCTCAGTTCTGGAAAAGTATTCTATGGACAGATGAGACAAAGATCAACCTGTACCAGAATGATGGGAAGAAAAAAGTTTGGAGAAGAAAGGGAACGGCACATGATCCAAGGCACACCACATCCTCTGTAAAACATGATGGAGGCAACGTGATGGCATGGGCATGCATGGCTTTCAATGGCACTGGGTCACTTGTGTTTATTGATGACATAACAGCAGACAAGAGTAGCCGGATGAATTCTGAAGTGTACCGGGATATACTTTCAGCCCAGATTCAGCCAAATGCTGCAAAGTTGATTGGACGGCGCTTCATAGTACAGATGGACAATGACCTCAAGCATACATCCAAAGCTACCCAGGAGTTCATGAGGGCAAAAAAGTGGAACATTCTGCAATGGCCAAGTCAATCACCAGATCTTAACCCAATTGAGCATGCATTTCACTTGCTCAAATCCAGACTTAAGACGGAAAGACCCACAAACAAGCAAGACCTGAAGGCTGCGGCTGTAAAGGCCTGGCATAGCATTAAGAAGGAGGAAACCCAGCGTTTGGTGATGTCCATGGGTTCCAGACTTAAGGCAGTGATTGCCTCCAAAGGATTCGCAACAAAATATTGAAAATAAAAATATTTTGTTTGGGTTATGTTTATTTGTCCAATTACTTTTGACCTCCTAAAATGTGGAGTGTTTGTAAAGAAATGTGTACAATTCCTACATTTTCTATCAGATATTTTTGTTCAACCCTTCAAATTAAACGTTACAATCTGCACTTGAATTCTGTTGTAGAGGTTTCATTTCAAATCCAATGTGGTGGCATGCAGAGCCCAACTCGCGAAAATTGTGTCACTGTCCAAATATTTCTGGCCCTAACTGTACGTTTCAGGGGCGTGTTGTGCCTCCCCCCCCACCGGTGGTGGTTGATGGGCACGAACAGTTTGTGGTTCAGGACATCATCGACTCTCGGCTCCATAGGAATCGGCTTCAGTACCTTGTTCGTTGGCAGGGGTACTCTCCCGAGGACGATTCTTGGGAACCGGTAGGTAACATCTCCGCTCCCCAGAAAGTTGCGCAGTTCCATCGGAGGTATCCGGACAAGCCTGGTCCGGGATCGTCCTGAGGCCGTTTGTAGGGGGGGAGTAATGTCAGTATTCCAGGTTTTCCGGCTTGCCATTTGACCATTTTGCCCTCAGTCAGCATGGAGATCATTGTTTTGTTTGCCCTTCTTCCTGTCTCGTTTGCATAAAGACCTGGCTCAGGTGAGCAATCATTGCTTGAGTATACTGGTTCTTGGTTTTCTCCAGCTCAGCTGTTCTCCTTGATCCTCTCACTTCCCTGGAGCTCTGTGAGATCCTGGTTCACCTTACAGCTCCCTGCATCGTGCTTCTGGTGCCGCTGCTTATACCTTCTGGCTCGGACATTCAAGTTTGTAAGCAACTTCCCGGTTATTATCATATGTACTGTTTGCTTTGTGGAACTTGTGTTTCATTACCTACTCGGAACTGTGTTTAAACTTGTTACCCGGTCATCCGGGTGTGGGGACCTTCTGCCACGGACATTATCTTCCGGTCGTTTCAGTACAAGGACTTGTGCTATGGACTACATGCATCTGGATTTACCTGTTTTGGACTATTGGTTTTTCGGACTGCTTCCATAAGGACTGTGCTCGATGATATATATATATTGGGGTTGTGTTATGTTGTGTGCTTTTGCTGTGTACTAAATTCACCTTTGTTTTGCTGTGTGTTATAAATACTTGCACCTAAGAACCCGTCTCTGCTCTTCATTGCCCTTAAGCGATCAGACTCCTCAAAACCTATACAATAGTATTACATACGGATGGAGTAGTTTTCCTTGATTGTACTGGAATCACACTGGTTAGAAGGAACTTGGTAACACCTTGGAAGATAGGGTTACTGCAGGCTAGGCAAACACCAGAGTGTCGGCTCTGAGGTGGACTGAAGCAATATACCGGCTCCCCAGACAAACCGGCAGCAACCACGAGGACCCGGCTTACCGCCCGCACACACTTAGGGGGAAGCTGCATACAAGGGGCCGAGCTGCCGCCATACAACCCGCGGAGAGAATCGAGAGAGGGAGAAAACAAGCCTGAAAGGACATCTAGAAGAAGTGGGGGTCTCAGAGCGACTGCCTGGCAGCAAAGGGTTGAGTGCTCCTGGAGATAACTGAGCTGTGAACTGTGTTGAGAACTGTACCGTGACTTGTGTGACTTTGAAGAACTTGAAAGTAAACCTGGTGAACCCTGCTTCAGTGTCGGTGTCTGATTCCAGGTATACAGAACTGTGCATTATACCTTTTATCCTGCCAGGAGCAACCCGACCCACGGCGGGCTCATCCATCCAGCTGCTGTCCATTCATCCCTCGATCCTCCTGGCAGAGCTGCACTGCAGCAGTGGTCCCATTACTGACCACAACCCGTGGGTGGCGTCACGACAAACTAATCCTTGTAAAGAACCCGGGACACGGTCCGGACCAGAACCTCTGTGACATCCCGAGCAGTACCCCGGTCCGGCACCGAGTACCCCATCCCAGTGGGCTCCACACAGTCGGTGACGTCACCCGTAGGTTCCGGTGATGGCACCGGCACTGCGTGGGCCTCCGGGGTGATGGGCAGCAGCAAGATGGAGTGGCTCCCTACTGAAGAAGCGGGGTCCCCGGGGTTAAGGGTTGTGATGGTGGAGTAGGGCAGCACAGTCGTTTCTGTACAGGGTTGGAGTACGGGAGCATAGTCTGTGTGGTGCAGGATGAGTTGAAGGAGGGACACGCACACATTAAAGTCTTTTGGTACCTTTACTGATGACCGGTTGCAGGTACACACGTCCAGGGTAAAGGAAAACACCTTGGGATCTCCACAGCGAGTAGGGTTGTAGGCCTCCTTATTCTGCTTTCCTGTTCTGAGTCGGGCAGGTATGGAGCCTAACCAGACCGTTACTTCTCTCTCTCCACACCCGTGTTGCTGCACTGAGGGCTCTCTCATGGGCCACCGCCGACTCTCCCCGCGGTCCCTGGCTCTCAATTGTTGGTGCTGTGGGTGTCTGGGAAACTAAGACTCCACGGGGTGCTGGCTTCTCTGCTGGGTCTATCTCCTCTGTCCCCTGCAGACTCGGGCTCCAGTGACCGGTGTTCTGGTGGAGTGAGCCGGTATGGCTCCTCTGCCCCCGGTAAAGTGTTTCTCGCCTCTGCCTTCGATCCCTACTCTTCAGATCCTCACACTGACTTTCGTGTGTACTGGTTTGGGCCTAGCACGGCTCCGGTACCAGTTCAGCTCACTAGTCTCTGAGCTACCTTGCAGCTATTATAGCGTCTGCACACTGTGACTGACTCCGCCCCCAGCACCTGTATTTATAGGGGGGAAACTGGCTTTAGGCAACCAGTTGGGCCCCCCCTACAGGCCTGGGGTGGAAGGTGTTGGGTGTAAGTGAGTTACCCACTGTGGGAAATCCTTCAGTGTCCCAGAGAAGCCTGTGGCCACCTGGTACAGGGTGCCACACGGGCATTCGGTATTGCTGGCAGTGGAGCTGCAGGAAAACTCCCTGCCCCAAAGATCTGAGCCCCGATTGTGGTGCACAAAACATTACATTAAGGGTAGTCTTGCCATGGGTCCCCTGGAGCCTCAGGCCAGAGCGGTAGCCCAGATTGCCCCCATTATAATCCTCCTATGCTAAAGCCTCATTCACACCACCGTAATATACCTGCATTGTATGGTCCATTAGGGTAAAATAGTGTAAAGCATGGATATATAAATTATGACTGAAATAAAGCTGATTTTGGTTCTTGTTTTTCTACGGGTAAAAAGCTGATATATATTACCTGCTACAAGAGATTCATATAAATACTCAGCTAATTTAGACAGCTAAGAATACTGAAGCTGGTCAGTGATGAATGGGTAACCTAAATAAGGATAATTAAAAGATCCAGTGGTCCGTAGAATCTATTAACTCAATTTACCAATCTTGGATACCTGATAATAAACAAGCAGCTCTCCAGCTGGCTGGGGAATTCATGGACACTGCTGGTTTATGCTATACTACAAGATCAGCATTGTACGATTCCTTATTGGTATCTATAACCTGCTAGGAGTCAAAATTGTATACTACCAATTTTATACAGAGCCACATGAACCTCAGGAGACATGAATCCGATACTACGTTATTACAGCCATGAATGTATGAAAAGCAGCAGCAGTGGCTATAGTTCATAAGGGGGTAGTGTTGTGGTTATCATTCATAAGGGGTGATAGTGTGGTGGGTATATGTCATACGGGGTGATGGTGGGGGGGCTATAATTCATAAAGGGGTAGTGTTGTGGTTATCATTCATAAGGGGTGACAGTGTGGTGTGTATATGTCATAAGGGGTGATGGTGGGGGCTATAATTCATAAGAGGGTAGTGTTGTGGTTATCATTCATAAGGGGTGATAGTGTGGAGGGTATATGTCATAAGGGGTGATGGTGGGGGGCTATAATTCATAAGGTGATAGTGTTGTGGTTATCATTCATAAGGGGTGACAGTGTGGTGTGTATATGTCATAAGGGGTGATGGTGGGGGCTATAATTCATAAGAGGGTAGTGTTGTGGTTATCATTCATAAGGGGTGATAGTGTGGAGGGTATATGTCATAAGGGGTGATGGTGGGGGGCTATAATTCATAAGGTGATAGTGTTGTGGTTATCATTCATAAGGGGTGATAGTGTGGTGGGTATATGTCATAAGGGGTGATGGTGGGGGGCTATAATTCATAAGGGGGTATTGTGGTGGCTATAATTCATTAGGGGTGATAGTGTGGAGGGTATATGTCATTAGGGATGATAGTGTGGAGGGTATATATCATAAGAGGTGATAGTGTGGTGGGTATAAGTCAAAAGCGGTGATAGTGTGGTGGCTACTATTCATAAGGGGGGTAATGTGGTGGTTATAATTTCTAATAGGGGATAGTATGGTGTCTATAATTCCTAAGGGATGATAGTGTAGTGGCTACGATTCATCAGACGGGATAGTGTAGTGGCTATAGGTCATAAGGAGTGATAGTGAGGTGGTTAATAAGGGGATAGTGTGGTGGCTATAATTCATAAAGGGTGATAGTGTGGTGGCTATAATTCATAAAGGGTGATAGTGTGGTGGCTATAATTCATAATGGGGATTGTGTGGTGGCTATAATTCATAATGGGGATTGTGTGGTGGCTATAATTCATAATGGGGATTGTGTGGTGGCTATAATTCATAAAGCGTGATAGTGTGGTGGCTATAATTCATAAAGGGTGATAGTGCGGTGGCTATAATTCATAAGGGTGATAGTGTGGTGGCTATAATTCATAAAGGGTGATAGTGGGGGGCTATAATTCATAAGGCGTGATAGTGTGGTGGTTATAATTCATAAGGGGGATAGTGTGATGGCTATAATTCATAAAGGGGGATAGTGCAGTGGCTATAATTCATAAAGGGTGATAGTGCGGTGGCTATAATTCATAAAGTGGGATACTGTGGTGGCTATAATTCATAAAGGGGGATAGTGTGGTGGCTATAATTCATAAAGAGGAGACGTGGTGGTTATGATTTAGAAGGGAGAATGAACAGATGGTAGTTCATATGGGATGACGGTGTGGTAGTCAATAGTACATAGAGGGCCGATAGTAAAGCAAAGAAAAAAAAAACAGACATTGCTATTGACCTCCATAATATTTTTGGTGATGTCTTCACATACTGCTGTTGGTTCTGGTGCTGTATTTATGTTCTTATGGTGCTGTACTTGAGTACTAATAGTGACTCTGGTGCTGTATTCATGTACTGATGCTGGTTCTAGTTTATATCATTCATGTACTGATGGTGGTTCTGGTGCCGTATTTATGTTCTTATCATTATGGTGCTGCATTTCTGTACTAATAATGATTCTGGTGTTGTATTCATATACTAATGTTGGTTCTGGTTATATATTCATGTACTGACGGTGGTCCTAATCCTGTAGTAATGTATAGTAATCTTTAATGCATCAGACTAAGCGCTGCATGTCTAGTTAATAGTATACTATCCTGCAAGTTAACAATTCCTAAATCTGTCTTTATGTTAGGAGGTTTATACTTTTCTATTTTGAGGGGAGGGAAAAAATATGGAAGTCCTAGCTTGTGTGCTGTATAATTTGTGCAAATAGTGTATTCTTGTGAAATACCTTTACAGTGCTATCCATACTCAATGAGTTATCACTGTGTGTTATTTGAGGTGTCGCGTGTGGAGCAGCTTCTTCATTATTATTATGGAGGTTCTGGGGATAAGTACCCCACCCATCAAACATTGATGCATATTTAAAAAAAAAAGTATTAAGGGAATTATTTTTTTTGTAGCCTGTGGCTATACTAATTAATGCTTAATGGTTTTATAGAAGTAATTATTTTATTCAATCTACTTCCTGTGGTTAAACCATTTAAGAACATAATTACGGTACTTGCACAAGTCTTGGTGGGCTACTTAAATATAGCATTATAGTCTGCAACGTCATCACCGGGAGTTGAAGGTTGGATTAGGCTGCAAACAGGGTGCTATAATGTGTGACTTTATAAAACCTAAACAATATGTACTTCTGTGCAAATTTGGTGAATCTGCTTAAAAAAGTCCCAAAAAAGTGCTTTGAAAATGCTTAAAAGTTCCTCACATTCATTTCTATTGTAAAACTTCTTTTTATTTTATAAGTTTTTCTTTTTTTAAATCAAAAAATGTTTTTTTTTTTTTGCATTAGAAACTCAAAGTGCATCATCAATTACATGTAGGCACATTCAAACTGATTAATAATAATACAGCTGAATACCTTTTGTCTAGCCCCTGTGTACCCTTTACCACTCTTTCCCCCCCCCCCCCCCCCCCACTATTACAGCCACTACCCCCCATCAATACTTTAGAGCAGACCCGGGCAAGTGGCGGCCCGTGGGCCGCATACGGCCTGCCTACAGCATCTGGCTGGCCCGCCTGACCAGGCTCTGCCCTGTCCCCCCTGTGTCGCAGTTCCTCCCGGCCATGTCCCCGTCGCAGTGTTCTCCTGTCTGGCTGTGTCCCCAGTGCAGTCCCAGCCTCAGCCTGCTGTACATGCCGCAGCCTTAGTGCGCGTGAGCGAGATCGCAGATTGCCGTGAGAGTGGAGAGCACTACTCATACTCACCAGGAGGCCGAGCACCAACATGGTGAGAGCCAGGCCTCAAGAGCACGGTGGCGCCACACTGCTGCTGATGGCCGGGGAAGGGGGGGCGGAGAGCAGGGCGGCTGGGCCTGGGCCATGTCTGTGTGGGGTATTGTCCAGCCTGTACCGGCCCCTGTCAGCTGGGAATTACCCTCCACTTGTGTGTGATCCTGGGCACAGGGCTACCAGCTGTGCGGACAGCATTTCCATCTGTGTCCATTCCCTGTCCTATAGATCTGTGACATCCCTGTCCTATAGGTCTGTGTCCATTCCCTGTCCTATAGATCTATGCCATCCCCTGTCCTATATATCTGTCTCCATTCCCTGTCCTATAGGTCTGTGTCCATTCCCTGTCCTATAGGTCTGTGTCCATTCCCTGTCCTATAGGTCTGTGTCCATTCCCTGTCCTATAGATCTGTGTCCATTCCCTGTCCTATAGGTCTGTGTCCATTCCCTGTCCTATAGGTCTGTGTCCATTCCCTGTCCTATAGATCTGTGTCCATTCCCTGTCCTATAGATCTGTGTCCATTCCCTGTCCTATAGGTCTGTGTCCATTCCCTGTCCTATAGATATATGCCATCCCCTGTCCTATAGGTCTGTGTCCATTCCCTGTCATATAGATCTGTGCCATCCCCTGTCCAATATATCTGTGTCCATTCCCTGTCCTATAGGTCTGTGTCCATTCCCTGTCCTATAGGTCTGTGTCCATTCCCTGTCCTATATGTCTGTGTCCATTCCCTGTCCTATAGGTCTGTGTCCATTCCCTGTCCTATAGGTCTGTGTCCATTCCCTGTCCTATAGGTCTGTGTCCATTCCCTGTCCTATAGGTCTGCGTCCATTCCCTGTCCTATAGGTCTGCGTCCATTCCCTGTCCTATAGGTCTGCGTCCATTCCCTGTCCTATAGGTCTGCGTCCATTCCCTGTCCTATAGGTCTGTGTCCATTCCCTGTCCTATAGGTCTGCGTCCATTCCCTGTCCTACAGGTCTGCGTCCATTCCCTGTCCTATAGGTCTGTGTCCATTCCATGTCCTATAGATATATGCCATCCCCTGTCCTATATATCTGTGTCCATTCCCTGTCCAATATATCTGTGCCATCCCCTGTCCTATATTTCTGTGTCCATTCCCTGTCCATTCGCACCTATATGTGAGAACATGAATTCAATCTCAAAATGACAAAAGTTTTAACTAATGCCGGTCTTTGAAAAACTTGCTATTTTAGGTAAAAATGTGATGCTGGTTTATTAATTACTGTGAAAGTTGTCAATTTTCTAAAGTGAACAATCACAGATTCATTAAAGTTCATCATCTCGTTATTAAATAATGATGTAATTAGCTCCTTCATATATTCATTGAATCTTTGTATTGTTTCGTTTATTGCTTATTTATGAAGGGATAGTATATACTATACACAGTATTGGGTAGAAATGTGCTAATTATATTATTCCAGGACTCTAAAACCATCCCAATTTGTCATGCGGTCCCATGGGAAAATTAATTGCCCACCCCTGCTTTAGAGTAAGAGACAATTAATTGCAATGTCTTCAACCAACTCCCTATACACCACCAGGGCCATGAAGACGGTAAGCCAAGTATCCGACTCTGACTCTTCAATTTTCGTGAATACAACTCCAACTCTACCAAAATGGACGATTCCAACTCCATGACTCTGACTCCATGACTTCGACTCCATACCCATGGCTGTGAAGTCAGTAAGCCAAAAACCTGACTCCGACTCCTCAATTTCCCTGAATCCGTGTCCGACTCCACCCAAAATGGGCACCAACTCCATGACTCCAACTCCCCCAATGGTTACTGACTCCATGACTCTGACTCCACAGCCCTCGACACCACAGTAGCACATCTTATCCACGAACCCAACTGTTTGCCAAACCTTGATACTGTTCCTCTTCTTATATGAATCTTCTTTACCATTAATATTGTATCATTTAGGCCCTGAATTATGTCTTACATCTCAGATGGAACACCTGCCAGCCAGTGTTGTGCTATGGTTCTCCTACTTTAGCCAGATGACCATTTTCCACTGCCAGGGAAGCCACCTCCTCTTCCAATATCCCAAGGATTCAGGTCTTTGGAGTTAAAGAGCGACTTATATTAAAAACCTCTTGTATTACACCATCCACCTTTCCCCACAATTTAACCAGATGAGGGCAGGACCAGAACATACGCAGCAGGTCTGCCCCCTCACCACGACACTATGGGCACATGTCAACCATCCTCAACTTCATTTTGTAAAGAACTCTTGGGGTTCGATACATTCTGTGCCCAAGGAATGACTGGGACCTTCTCTGGGTTGTACTAATCGATAATGTTTTAATGGATTGTAGTATATGTCCCTATTCCTCTTCTGTAACCATCCCTACATCCCTGTCCCCCCGCCATTTTAACTTAAGCCATGGGATCCTCCAAAGTACCCCGGAGAGAATTGTACAGCAGGGAGATTATGCCCCTAGCTGCTGTAGAACATAATATACAATCCAATATTCCACTATGTGACAATGTGAGGTCCGAGATACAGGTGCAGCTCAATAAACTAGAATATCATCAAAAAGTGAATTTATTTCAGTTATTCAATACATAAAGTGAAACCCATATCTTATATAGAGTCATTACACACAGAGGGATCTATTTCAAGTGTTTATTTATGTTAATGTTGATGATTATGACTTACAGCCATTGAAATCCCAAAGATCATTATCTCATAAAATTAAAGTAGGGAGGATGAAGGGTCTGAGAGATAAAATATTCCTAAATAGGTATCAGAGGATTCACCTTGTGTGGTTGTGAGAGTCACAACCACTATAAAAGCAGATCACGGCTGCTGCAGTCCCCAGCGTGGTGCATATAGAGTAGGGAGGATGAAGGGTTAAACACAGCACTGCTGTATTCCACGAGACATCAAAGGATGAATATAATATTGATTTATTAGTCAACACGTTTCAGGGCTCCCTGAGACGCCCTGAAACATGGCAATATGATATTGATTTGTCCTGCGGAAGAGGTCACGGAGCCCTGAAACGCATTGACTAATAAATCAACATTATATTCACCTTTTGATGTCTTGTGGAACACGGCAGCACGGTTTTTAACCCTTCATCCTCTCTACTTTAATTTTCTGAGATAATGACCTTTGGGTTTTCATTGGCTGTAATCCATAATCATCAACATTGACAGAATCAAACACTTGAAATAGATCACTCTGTCTGTAATGATATATAATGACTATATAATATATGTGTTTCACTTTATGTATTGAATTACTGAAATAAATGAACTTTTTGATGATATCCTAACTCATTGAGATGCCCCTGTAGATTCCTCTATCCCCACCGTGTGTCTCAGCTGAAGGTATCTGAAAAAGGACGAGTTCCGTATATTGAACTCTTGTTTGAGCTGTTCAAATGTTGTTGTACAACTGACACACATATCTTCCATTCTCCAAATCTTCTAACCGGTACATTTCATTCAGGTTGGGGTTAACGCCATATAAGAGTATATTCTGTGCACCCAAAGAGTTCTTACAAACCTGCCACCAGGGGCTATACTACAATAGGTGCAGTGGTTGCAATCGCACCAGGGCCCTGCAGCCTAGGGGGCCCCAAAGTCCCTTTGGCCTATAGAAAATGACTAATACTATTAAAGATTTGCAATAATTGGGGGCCCCGCTGGAGCTTTCGCATCGGGGCCCCTGCCTGCCACGTCTTATGTATTAGGAGTAGTGTGGGGCAGCTGCTGGAGCGGGTTCTGAGCTGCTGTAGTACAAGGTAAGTCTCAGGTTGTTAAATGTTATGATCACTTATTGCGTCCTTTGTTAAAATTGTGGCAACTGAAAAACTACTATTGTGGTATTTCAATTTTTTTCTCTTTATGAGGATCTTTTACCACTTTGACCATGTTCAATTGAGCACACAATGGGAAGGCGGCTACAGAGACGAATAAACTTCTTTATTTCATTATTTTTTACAGAGGCGCCACCTCTTGCTGGTTACAGAAAGTGCCCTCATGGTATCGAACCTATGTATGGGGTTTTGGACCATTGTCAGATACCATATAAGAGAGATTAGTTTGTAATGCTTGACTTATAAGAAGTTCAAGGGTTGTTACCAAAGCTTTTTCACTAGCGAGGCTGTGGAGTCAGAATCATGGGAGCGGTATCCGGTTTGGTGTAGTCAGAGTCGTTATAAGATGGACCGACTCCAGAAACATAATGACTTGGGTGCAGTTAGTTCCCACTTATTGCATACCTACAATTTAATAAAGTTTTTTTGTGTTTTAAAGTTGCATTGCAATACATATATTTTATGTTCTATCTAAATACCTTTGATTATTGTATCATAATGGTGATAAAAAGTCTGTTACCATTTTACTACAGAAAATGTATCACTTAAACATGACCTGTGTATGAAGGAGTTGGAGTCAAATTCAGGGAAATGGAGGAGTCAGAGTTGGAGGTTTGGCTTGCCGACTCTACCGCCCTGGTCACTCGGACAGTGGACTTCTTTCCTGCATAAAATTGCTAAAGCATAAACAGGTAAGCAACATACTGGTGGGGGGAAGAAGGTGAAAGCTGAAAGGTGTTTGTATTCACATTCATCTCTTCTCTACTCCAAAATCTTATACTGCTCTTCAGGGAGATCAGCGAGGAGAGCAGACTTGTCAGTCATTACATGTCTCATACTGAGAAACCTGTTCTAAGCCATTGGGGGGCGTGTTCTTTTGTTCCTCCAGTATTTTGCCTGCTTATGATTGGTTAACCACAAACAGGGGAAGAAGTTGAGCCATAAAACAGACTCGTTGGCTAGAGACATGATGCAGAGTATGGCCACATACACATGTCCAGTATTTCACATCACTATTTGTAAGACAAAACCAAGAGTGAGAAAAAAAAGTGCAGACGTGGTGCAGGTGTTTCTATTAGACTTTTCCTCTGATTGTTCCACTCCTGGTTTTGGCTACAAAGACTGAGGTAAAGAACCCATCAAATACTGAACATGTGAACATGGCCTAAGTCCTATTCTCCACAGTTTAGTGCCGGGGTGGGGAACTCCAGGGCTCGAGAGCCGCCAATAGGTCATGTTTTCAGGATTTTCTTAGTATTGAACAGGTGATAATATAATCACCTGCCCTGGTGATGACTCCAACCCTTGTGCAATGCTATGGAAATCCTGAAAACCTGGACTGTTGGCGGCTCTCGAGCCCTGGAGTTCCCCCACCCCTAGTTTAGTAAATTCAAATCTGCTGATACCTGAATAAAACATGTGAGACCTCATTCACACGTCCGTGCCTCTGGTACGTGTGGCATCCATTTTGTCACATACAGGAGACACGGACACACGTACACCAATCTTGAAAGTCATTTTCACACGTGTGTATTTTCTCACAGGCCGTGAGATGCACACTTGTTTCCATGTGCTCCTCACGGCAACGCGTCTGTTTGTGGCCTGCAGCACGGATGCCACACGGACTGCTCACACTAATGTGATCCGTGTGACACGTACTGGAGCAAACGCATGTCACTGAAATAATTTCATTTCTATACTTGTCTCTGGCGATGTTGCCTGTCACACTTGCTTCCTGGTCTCCGCTCATTAAGCTGAACATTCACTGAACTGACTGTAACAGCGGACCTGGAAGCAAGTGGGACTGCAGCACCGGGGACAGAGGTAAGTATACAAATTCATGCTGTCTGTGCGGTACTTGGATGTGAATAGCACACCAATGACACACACACTAATGCATAAAACGGACTCTCGCACATGTGCATTTTTTTGCACGGTCATGTGAAAGGGCCCCTTAGGGTACCTTTACACGCCGCAACTTTTGGCGGCGATCGGAGGCAACCTAACATGCGCGTGCACGTTTTCCATGGTTGCCTCCGAACGCCGAAGGCGCTTTTACACGCCGCAATTTCGCCCACAACCTAAGGCGTTGTGTCGTCCCGGAGGTTCCCATACCAACAGCGGGAAACATCCGGTAGGCTCCCGACGCCGCTTCACACGCCGCAATCTCCAAAGGAATGTGAGCGTACATGTTCAGCACGGCGAGAACATAGGCATGCCAAATTGTTTTACACCGCGCCCCAAACACGCTGATTAGACAATGCAATAGCGTTATGATTGGGCAGTCTGCGCAGGAAGGCTGGATAATACATGACACCATTGCCATTGTGTGGTGGTGAATGGTCAGCTGTTCAAATATGGCGCCCTGTGAAGGGACAGCCAATGGAAAACAAGTAGCCACCACCAATCATCGCGGACGGGGCGCGGTCTCCAGCACACTGTGGCACGCCTCTGGGAAATCAGTAGGCGACGCAGATTCGATCCCGATCGCCCCTTCACACGCCAAAAGCAGGGAATTTCCCCTTCATGGTTGCCTCTGGTTTTGGAGCAGTGCAGTGAAATCGGAACCAGGCGCAACTTTTTTAGTTCCCCAATTACACGCCGCAATTTTGAGTCAATTTCACGGCGATGGGGATGGGACTACTGATTGCCGGTCAGATTTCTCACCGCGCGTTGCGGCGTGTAAAGGTACCCTTAAGGGCCCTTTCACATCAGCGTTTTTTTGAAATCGCGGCAGATGCGGTGAAAAAACCGCATCTGCCGCGATTACCGCATACTGGCTGCACTTGCGGCACGGTTGCGGTTTTTACCATGCAAAGTATAGGCGGACTTGCGGCAGGTGCGGCAAGTGCGGTCTTGCACTTGCGGCAGGTGCGGCCGCGAAAAAAACCGCGGTCAGCCGCGTTTTTTTTCGCGGCCGCACCTGCCGCAAGTGCAAAACCGCACTTGCCGCACCTGCCGCAAGTCCGCCTATACTTTGCATGGCAAAAACCGCAACCGCGCCGCAAGTGCAGCCGGTATGCGGTAATCGCGGCAGATGCGTTTTTTTCACCGCATCTGCCACGATTTAAAAAAAAAACGCTGATGTGAAAGGGGCCTAAGACTTACTTTGTACGTCAGTGTTCCATCTGATTTTTAACTGATCTATTGCCAACAATCAATGGAATAATAATGGAAGTTCAGTCCGTCTACCCGCTTCAGTAAAGAAACCAAAAATAATTCAACTAAGATGCAAATAGGATGACGTGAGAAAAAGAAAGATAAAAACACAAAACGGTCAGTTTTGCACGAATGTTAACACTGAGATGAATGTGTATGAATGTAGCCTAACACACTAAGTCAGGTATATGGAATAACTATTGTTTTACTTAGTAAATTCTATTGGCATCAATACGATGATCATGAGTTTCTAATCCAGATGTAGAACACAACATGGATTCACCACTGTGTTTGGCAGATTGATACGCTTCATGTAACATCAATATACAACCCGTTACCGTTCGGAGAATAGATGAGCTCCCATCTAACACAAGTCTCATTAAGAGCTAATAGAGAACACCGCCTCGTTTCCCAGAAAGTTGGATGTTTCTCAGATGCTAATTTAACATAAAATGGAATATGCGTATTTCAAGTCTGATAAGCAGAAATAGTCCCATGGCAGCTTTTGTGGATAGGTTTCAAAGTAAATGGAGGAGGGAAGGAACAGAGAGAAAAAAGAAAGGCCCTCGTATAACGGAGCGACGATCCAACGTCAATTTATCTTCTCCAGCTAAATTGCATTCACGCCATTGTGGACTCAGGAACGTAATCCCATTATTCAGCACTCCTGAGACAGCGCAATACAGAGCTCTTTCATTAGTTACATGTGCTGGATATAGCTACAGGACACTTATGAGCAATGAAGCTTGACGGGAAAATGCAACCCTCTACTTCCCAAGATTTCATGCTTTGTGTGTGGTAACATTCTTTTCATGGCATAGGACATTAGAAATGAGTGTACACCGGCAATCAAAATTAGAGAACAAAACACAATTTCCTTATTGTTAAGGTCGTTCTGTTGTCGTATGTAAAAATATCCTAATGTTCCTTTCACATCAGCGTTTTGCTGATGTCTGCGGCCGATCTGGCAGGTGGTGCCGCATCTGCCGGATCGGCCAACTTGCGGCACGGATCCGGCAAGACCAATGCATTGTCTATAGAGCTTGTGCTCCAGTGCGGCACGTGCCGTTCTGCCGGATGCGGCAGATCCAGCCTTGCGGTCGCGGAAGAAGCTTTGCGGCCGCAAGTGCCGGATCCGGTCGATCCGGCATAACCGCACTTGCCACACTGGACCGCAAGCCCCATAGACAATGCATGGGGGTTGCAGCAAGTGCGGCCGTTAGGCAGCAGATCCGGAACATGTAGTAAATCAGCTGGATCTGCTGCACATCAGCGAAAATGCTGATGTGAAAGGCCACTTACATAAGTAAATTAGCAGTATTTAAGCTTATTTCATAATGGAATATATTCTAAAACACAGAATAAAAATGTAAATGAGATAAATGAAAAAGACACTGATCACAATAAGGGCCGCTTTACACACACCAACTTCTGTGTCCAACTTGTGAGTCCAACTTCTGAACAGATCTCTGGTTGCAGTGAAATCATGGACACATTGTTACATTTGTACACAGCCACAAAATGTAACAATGTGTCCATGATTTCACTGCAACCAGAGATCTGTTCAGAAGTTGGACTCAGACGTTGGTGTGTGTGTAAAGCGGCCCTTAGAAACCACTTTGAGATCCTGCAAGTTATTGATGTTAGGCCTTCACCTGGTGCTAATATCCTTAATTATCCGGCAAACCCTATTTAACTGGCAGCCTAACTTTCCAGTTTGCACTCACTTTGCCGTTCCAAAGTGACTGAAACCCTCTGGAAGCATGTTGTCCAGATGAAGGCCAAAGGGGCCACCCTATCGGCTATAGCAAAAGAAGTTGGTCACTCAAAGTCTGTGATTTCTAGAATATTGAATCTTTACAACTTCACAAACTCTTTCAAGTCCCCCAAGAAGGTTGGTCGCCCTTGAATGACAAATGCAAGAGAGGACAGGATAATGCAGAGAATCTCCGTGGGTAATCGTTTCAACACTGCAGCTGAATAGCTCACCTGTTCAGCACTGAACAGGGTAAGGATCTGTCTCGTCATACAGTGTCACTACGTTTAAGAGCATTTGGACTGAAAGCCCACTCTGCAGTGACCAAACCTCTCATTAGCAGAAAGAATCAAAAGGCTACACTCTCTTGTGGTGAGGAGCATGTTGTGTGGACAGAGGAGAAAGTGGTCCACACTTCACATTAGTGATGAAAGCAAGTTTAATTTATTTGGGTCTGATGGGAAACATTGAACCTGAACCCAAAATATGTAAAGAAGTCAGTGAAAGGTGGTGGAGGAATTGTGATGGTTTGGGGAATGTTTTCTGCTGCAGGGGTTGCACCTTTCATACAGCTACATGGCAGAGTGAATGCAAGTGTTTATCAGGACCTTCTTCAACAACACGTGGTTCCTTACTTGCGTTCAGCACTCAGTCAGCCAGCAATTTTCATGCAGGACAATGTCCCCTGTCATACAGCAAAACGGCTAAAGCAGTTCCTTGAAACAGAAACCATTGAAACAATTAAATGACCACCCAGAGCCCTGATTTAAACCCAATAGAAAACCTCTGGAAAATCCTTGGTGACAAAGTTATGGCCAAGAAACCCACAACAGTCACAGAACTGTGGAAGAGACTGGAAGAAGAGTGGAGCAAAATCCCCCCAGAGCAGTTTGAGAGACTAGTGATGTCCTGTGGCTGCAGATGTGCTGAAGCCATTCACTACAAAGACCTCTACACTTCCTACTGATGACTGCAGTAACCTTCACAACATTTAGTATTAATCTTTCTCTGTTTACAGTCATTGCTGTTCTCTAATTATGACCATCACGTTTTGTGTAAAATAAAGGTTTTAAGTTGATAAACTTTGGTTATTTTGAAAACCCTGTTCTAGTGGCATGGTGCCCCCCTTACACAAAAAACGCCAAATGTTCATCAATGTAGATTACAATCTGCCTGAAAAAATCAAGTGATCACACATTGTTCCCTAATTTTGATCGCCTGTGTATATTGCTTTAAAACAAAACATCAAATTTTAGTCTCATATATACCATAAAGATTACATGGCTGTTCTCCAATTACAGCCATGCCAGATATCTCTGGAGGTGGGTTATCTCCAAGGGAACAAAAGAATTGGCAGTCTGCAGGTGGACATGTCGGATACTTTAAGGGGTACGCCAAAAAATGTAATAAATTAAATAACTAAAATACTTTTAAATATTAAAAATTTTACTAAATACCTTTATTTAACAAAAAGGTAATCTTTAGCTAGGGCACAATGAGGATTTTAAATATGTCAACTCCCAGCAGTTTCCCAGCCGTCCCACGTATTCGGATGAGCGGCGTAAAGATGTTTGCTTGGAACAGACGTCTGAGGAGAGCAGCGCCCTGCCAGGTATTGTGAGCGGGCATTCCTGTGTTCACCAAGTGTACCTGTGTGACCTGCACCTTATTCAAGCCTTCTCGGTGGGCATGTTTAATACTAGGCGACCACCCCGTCCACGAAGGATATGTGAATGGTTGTTTCATCAGTATTTTGCACCTGTATTGCCCCAGCCTTTATCATAGGCAACCTTCTAGTGCATTGTTAATCTGACTGACTTTGTGTTGGTAATGGCTGCTTGTGATGTATTTTTATTTTTAATTCTTGTCCTTTTCTGTGAAGCCATTTTTTTATTTAGTTTAGGGACTCGCAAGTATGGAGACCCTTGACACGGATTGCGAGCCTGCATTTGTTTGGCCAAAATATGGACAAACACCTTCTGTATTTTATACATAATCTTTTGTTTCCATTTTTATGCAGGATATAGCCTTTATTATTGGTTGAGTGTACTGGGGTGTCTGTCCTGTGGGGTGCACTTATACAGTGCTGGGCAGGCCGCCTGATTTAATAGTATAGGCGTCATCAATAGGCTATAGGCCAGACATTGTGCATCACACGTGCCTGTGTGACTGGCGCCCTATGCAAGCCTCATCTGTGTGCACTTCTAATAATAGGCAACCATTCACTCCAAGAATTGGGAGGTAGTAAGTGGTTATTTCATCAGTATTTCGCACCTGTCCTGCCCCCATCTTTATCATAGGGTCCTGCCGCATCCTGCAGTGCATTGGTAATAGCAATTTTTTTCTGCGATTTTTCTTTAATTTATGTCCTTTTCGATGAAGCCTAATATTACAATCTTTACATGGACCACAAACCCTAACATTACAGTCCTATCTCCTGCTGGGTCCACGGACATTACAGTAATAAACTGACCTGAATTGTATTGAGGTATCATTAAAGTCGTGAAAGGAGGGAGAAGAGGGAGGACCTGTATTATCTACTCTATCATTCTCTAGTCCTGTCTTTGACAATGAGACTGCTGACATTGTATCTATACAGAGTAGGAATACTATGGCTCAATCAGATGGCCATATAACATGGACAATGATCACATCACAATGCTCGGACCGGCCGGTGGCTCTCCTGACCCAAGTGTGACAGCATGTATTTTTAAGCAGCTGTCACACTCCATTCATTGGAGCTGCCGGCCAGTCTGAGCATTGTGATGCCATCATAGTCTCTATTATACAACTGTTTGACTTTGCACCATAAGCAGCCAAAAGGTCCGATGCCGAATGCACTTAGCAGGACTCAGCAGACTCCAATCATAAAGGCAACACAGGTACATAATACCAATGCAGCAATCACTCTCAACCTGCTAGAACACAGGGAAGGTGATTGAGTTCCACACCCCTGTTCTAGCCACTGCTTGTGTATTCTGCTTTGAATCCCTGACTCTTTGCTTCTCAAGATTGCTGCTTTTCCTCCAGTAAGTCTGGCTCGTGTCTTCCCAGCAACCTTCCTGCTCTCAATGACTCACCTGACACTTGGTGCCTGTGTATCCCAGCATTTGTCCAGGTCATGTAAGCCTTGTCTGCTTTGAGCAGCTTATTGTTGTTAAGTGTACAGTAGCAGTACTTCGACTGTGTAGTCTTCTTAAAGGGGTTGTCCGGGCTTTTTGGATAATTGCTATGTGTATCCAGGCTGCAAAACGTTGACAGTTTGTAATATACATCCTGTCAACATTTTGCATAGTTACCCAGAAGTCACCTATTTGCGGCAGCCAGAGAACATCCAGGGGGCGTTTGTGTGTTGAAGCTTTCAGGGAAATGCAGAACTGGACATTACACCCAGACTCCTCCGAACACGCCCCCTCCCCCAGTCTACAGTATGCTTGGCCAGCTCCAGACTGCTACAGGCTCACCCCCATTGTGCACAGCAGTCCCCTGCCCCACTACCAAATCCGCAGCTGTGAAGAAGATTCGGTACACTGTCAGTGCAGGAGGGGGCCGCTGCATGTGTGCGCTAAGGCTGTGGCCGTTGTCAGTGGAGCTGAGGTCTCAGTGGCCTGGAGATGCTTCTCGCTATATCTCCTGTACCATAGAGCGGGGTACAGAGGCGGTGGAGCCGGTCCTCTCTATACTGCAGCAACACTGAGGATGAACTATTTTAATGACTTCTATGTTTACTGTGTATTTGATGAACGTTGCTCACTTGCTGTTACATTTGTTTTCTATCACATGTATAAAATACAGACTTCATCATAACCTTGTTCAGTTGAGTCATTTGCCTCACGCTACGAGATTCCTGAGTGTTCCATTGTATTTACTTTAAACTTAATTATGGTTTAATAATTTTATCTGTATATTTTGTGTATCAAGGCAGGTCGATTGAATTTTGTGTCTTTTCCGGCTGCCACCAAATATCAGTGTTGTGCGATTTCCTATGAATGTGATTACAGGTACAACGTGTTTCGGCTTCAGAGATGAAGTCAAGCCTTCCTCAAGTACATTTAAAAGCAGATGGATATGCTTTTAAATGGACCTGGGGAAAGCTGATTTCATCTCTGTAGCCAAAACGCGTTGTACCTGTAACTTTATCCACAATGATTGTGTGAGTAAATTCTATAACCGACCATATCTTGTATTGCTTGAGAAGTGCTGCCAAAATTAACTTGGATTGTACCTTCTATACTGCTGACGACACAGGTGCCTTTTGGAATACCTACACGACCTGAAGGCAAAGCTGCACACAGAGCAGGGAGGTGGGATCTCCTAATCCCGCTGAGGTTGATTTACTATACACCACGTTCTGGATCAGGTGAGTGCTGCTATACTCTCCTATTCCAGGTGTACTTACTACTATTGCACTTAGAGTCTGCGCTCTCTCACTGGTCTCTCCAGTATATCCCCAAGAGGGAATATGCACACCTTATCTTGCTATAAATGTAACTGTAATGTATCATATTCCTGATTGTGATGTTCCTGAAGAAGGAGCTAGTGCCTGCACCGAAACACATACAAAATAAAATCGCCCTCTATCAAATTGGATTTCGATTTTTCCAATTTCCACTTTATTCTACTTGTTATATCTCCATTCCTCGGGCAGCTGCAGCAGTCGTGGAAATAGGTATGTTAGGCCTCATTCACACAGAGCGTTTGTGCTCCATTTTTGGTGCTGTTTCTGCAGCAAAGATGAAGATCCTCTTTTTGCAAAAAAGCAGCACACATGCATCATCCGTTTGTGCTGACATTTTGATCAGTTTTTGGGGAGCACAGATGCACAGAGACACAGAGAGAGAGAGAGAGAGAGAAAAAGACACACAGAGAGAGAGAGAGAAAAAGACACACAGAGAGAGAGAGAGAGAGAGAGAGAAAAAGACACACAGAGAGAGAGAGAGAGAGAGAGAGAAAAAGACACACAGAGAGAGAGAGAGAGAGAGAGAGAGAGAAAAAGACACACAGAGAGAGAGAGAGAGAGAGAGAGAGAAAAAGACACACAGAGAGAGAGAGAGAGAGAGAGAAAAAGACACACAGAGAGAGAGAGAGAGAGAGAGAAAAAGACACACAGAGAGAGAGACACACAGAGAGAGAGAGAGACACACAGAGAGAGAGAAAGACACACAGAGAGAGAGAAAGACACACAGAGAGAGAGAAAGACACACAGAGAGAGAGAAAGACACACAGAGAGAGAGAAAGACACACAGAGAGAGAGAAAGACACACAGAGAGAGAGAAAGACACACAGAGAGAGAGAAAGACACACAGAGAGAGAGAAAGACACACAGAGAGAGAGAAAGACACACAGAGAGAGAGAAAGACACACAGAGAGAGAGAAAGACACACAGAGAGAGAGAAAGACACACAGAGAGAGAGAAAGACACACAGGAGAGAGAGAAGAAGCACACAGAGAGAGAGAAAGACACAAGAGAGAGAGAAAGACACAGAGAGAGAGAGAAAGACACAGAGAGAGAGAGAAAGACACACAGAGAGAGAGAAAGACACACAGAGAGAGAGAAAGACACACAGAGAGAGAGAAAGACACACAGAGAGAGAGAAAGACACACAGAGAGAGAGAGAAAGACACACAGAGAGAGAGAAAAAAAGACAGAGAGAGAGAAAAAAAGACAGAGAGAGAGAAAAAAAGACAAGAGAGAGAGAAAAAAAGACAGAGAGAGAGAAAAAAAAGACAGAGAGAGAGAAAAAAAGACAGAGAGAGAGAAAAAAAGACAGAGAGAGAGAAAAAAAGACAGAGAGAGAGAGAAAAAAAAGACAGAGAGAGAGAGAGAAAAAAGACAAAAGAGAGAGAGAAAAAAAGACAGAGAGAGAGAGAGAAAAAAAGACAGAGAGAGAGAGAGAAAAAAGACAGAGAGAGAGAGAAAAAGACAGAGAGAGAGAAAAAGACAGAGAGAGAGAAAAAGACAGAGAGAGAGAAAAAGACAGAGAGAGAGAAAAGACAGAGAGAGAGACACAGATACACAGAGCGAGAGAGACACCCAGAGAGAGCGAAAGACACACACTGAGAAACACACACAGACACACACACGTTTTTACCGTCCCCAGCGTTGTCTTCCTTCCGGGCCAAAAAAAAAAAACACGACCAGGATCAGTCTAGGTCACATGGGCAGGTCCTGACAGTATGGTACCTGCAGGTCCTGCCGATGCCCGGAGGGAACCCATTGCTGGGGAGGGTAAGTAATGGAGCGTTGAAGGTATGGAAAGCTCACCGGAAAAACGGAGCAATAATTGACGCCCATTATTTTATGGATGCGCTTTCTGCACCACTAACTCAGAAGTAAAAAATGCCAATGTCTACACAGCAAATTGAAAATCCCATTCACTGTGCTGGCAGATGCAGTGGCTGATCTGTTTTTGGGGCAGTTTAAAAATAAACAACAAAAAATAAATGCAGCACCAAAAACAGATAAATGTCCAGTGTGAACACAGCCTTATGGTGGTTGTGGCTCTGACAACTGGCTGAGGTGAGCCTTCTATTGCAATTTACACCTTGGTCTCCTGGGTAAGACCCTATTGGTGCACTTTTTGTCTTTTGAGTTTTTTTCTTACTCTTTTGGAAGTAAAAATCACAAGAATGACTAGCATATTTCACACCACTACCACTTTGTCTACGTCTGGGTTTGGCTCAAAAATGACAAAGCTCGAAGGAGAAGCCCAAGTCCCATCGGTTATCCAAATAATTGGTTTCACACCCAAACAGCTTTTTAGAATTCAATATGTGAAAAAACTACTTTCTTGTTAAAAAAAAAAAAAATTAGAAAAAAAAAAGCAATCGAAACCCAAAAATGTTATGAAGACTGAAGCTTTCGGACTTGTCTTTCTTTATATTATATACATTACTTTATATTATATACATTATATTACATAACCGTGTCCCCTCCCACCCCAAACCCCTCCCAAAAAAAAAAAAAAAAATCAAATCTGAATATCAAGTTTGTTTTTTGTATCCCCATTTATATGTATTTTTTCTGCAAATATTTCCATATAATCATGTGACAATGAAATAGTTATCTACAGAATGCAAATGTCATGACAAAACAAATGGTGCGAGGGATGGAGGGAAAAGTAAAAATTAAGAAAAAAAAAAATCTCACAAAATAATTTAAGAATGTCCATCTGACTGATAATAAATTAGTCATAACAAGTAACACACATTACAGAACAAAGGTATGTACATCATGTTGACCTAGCAGTGACGTCTCCTGTAGTATACGGTACTTTTGTAGTCTATAGCTGTGCTTGGAGTAATCGCTGGTAAAATGCAGCTACATGTAGCAGATGAGCTCCGAGAACGTAAGAAAGAAAGAATAAAAGTAGTACGTGATGGAGAACAAATCAAACATATGGGAAACACAATCAAGAGGTGGTACAAAAAAGGGGATGTATAGGGTCAAATATGGACGTCCCCCTTTAAATTAGGGCATCTATAATCTTGGCTAAGGCTGGTTTCACACTGGCGTTTTTTGCCATCCGTGTTTATCCAGATTAAACTGGATGCACCCGCATCAGTTTTCGGCTTTCAATGGGGCATGATGAACTTGTGGGTGCATCCAGTTCTTGCAGTTTTCCCTGAATCAGAGTGCCACTGTTTTTTTCACCAAGACCAAAAACCCATTTTGGTGCATTTTTGGTCTATGTGGCAAAACCCAGAAACACCTGGATCAGGGACACTATGGGCTGAGTTGAAATGTGGCTCTATGTAACCCGAATCCGGCGGACTACGGCTCCAGCTGTACCCGGCAGGCTACGGCTCCAGCTGTGCCCGGCAGGCTACGGCTCCAGCTGTGCCCGGCAGGCTACGGCTCCAGCTGTGCCCGGCAGGCTACGGCTCCAGCTGTGCCCGGCAGGCTACGGCTCCAGCTGTGCCCGGCAGACTACGGCTCCAGCTGTACCCGGCAGACTACGGCTCCAGCTGTACCCGGCAGACTACGGCTCCAGCTGTACCCGGCAGACTACGGCTCCAGCTGTACCCGGCAGACTACGGCTCCAGCTGTACCCGGCAGACTACGGCTCCAGCTGTACCCGGCAGACTACGGCTCCAACTGTACCCGGCAGACTACGGATCAAGCTGGATCTGGAAACCTACGGATCCAACTGGACCCTAGGGGGCATGTCATTTGTAACCATATCCTGCGGAAAAAGGTAAGCAACTGTATGCTCCCGCACGGGTGCTATCTCTAATCCGTGAGACGGATCAGTGATAATACGGGGTGGGTGCATCAGTTTTTACAATTTCAGGGGTTCCAGTGAAAACATGCATCCCCCGGATTAAAAAGAAACGGTCGTAGGAAACCAGCCCAATAATGGAGTGACAGAAAGTGCTTATGTACAACTCACGCAACGTATTGTGGCGGATTCCGGCATGGATTTTACTGCAAAGTCAACACACTATGGGCCATAGGGAGAGCAGACACGGGGGAGATTTGTTACAGAAAATCCATTCTACAAAATCATCCATTTAACCTATATCAAATAGAAATACAGAGAGTTCACTTGACTGAATTAACTTTTCCAATATCCATCCTTTGTTTTAGGGTATGAGCACGCAACGTCTTCTTCAGGCTGATTCCGCCCATAATCCACCTGAGCGGCATAAATGAGTATAATGCACAGCAATGTGCACATGCTTTTGTTACTTCAGGGTCTGGAAATTGTGAAGCAGTTAAAAGAAGCAACATGCGCATTCTTCCAGACACCAGCAGCATGACCGCTAAAAAAAAGCAACCGCAAGAAACGGCAGAGAAGCCACGTCAGGAAAAAAAATCTTTGGAAAGAAGACGTCGGGTGTGCACATACCCTTAAAGGATTTTATGGAGCAGGAAAGAGTTGGTTTTTCAGGGCTGTGAAGATTCAAGGAAATTGAGGAGTTGGGATGTTTGGTTTTCCGATTTCACAGCCATGGTTGTGGAGTCGGAGTCGTGGAGTCCGAGTCCATTTTGGTGGTGTTGGAATCAGGGAAATTAAAAGTCGGACGTTTGGCTTACTGACTCCACAATTGTTCCATATTTAACTATTCGAGTGGCCATACACAGTGAATTTAATGCAATTTACATGGTTGCACGTCATAGGAAGTTGGAACAAAATGATCTCATTTATACTGTATAAATATGTGTGATCAATGACTTCGTCCTTCCAAAGACCATACTTGGGACCAGGCGTCCCTCACTGTGGCTGGAAGAAAGGCGACTCCAGCAGCTACATAGGAAAGCCGACCACAAGAGGTGGTAATGGCCGATACTAGAACAGCTTTTAGAAAAGGGCTGGAGGATTTCCTCAGTGCACATAATGTGGGTTATAAAAAATATGTATAATTGGAGGATGGTTGAACTTGATGGACCTTGGTCTTTTTTCAACCTATGTCACCAGAGGTGTAACTACAACAGGTGCAGAGGCTGAAATCGCACCCGGGCCCTGGAGCCTACGGGGCCTCAAAAGTCCCTTTGGCCTATAGAAAAAGACTAATGCTATTAAAGAGTTGCAATAACTGGGGGCCCCGTTGGAGCCCTCGCATCAAGGACCATGAGCTTTGTGTTACGCCACTGTAAGCAACTATATCAATCCGTGATCCGATGTCTTATTCCAGAGAAATACGTCATTTTCTTTAAATGTAAATGAGTTGTTAAGATTTAAGGGCTGGACATAGATTTCCAAGAGAATCTGCCTACACAGCGTATTAGAAATGAAAGGGGAGATACCAGTGTGAGACATATAACGACCGACCGTTCTGATCACACTAAGCAGAAGTGATCTTTGTCTGATTACAAACCCATCTTCAGTTGTAGTTCTCTCATAGTGATGTCAGCTCTACCACACTGCCCTCTCCCCACACTGGAAACTGAAGAAGTGTTAGGGTAACTTACATGTCACAACATTGCATGCAATTTCACTTGCAATTTGCTGGTTGCAGGGAAATCATGGACACATTGTTCCATTTGTACACAGCAACAAAATAGAACAATGTGTCCATGATTTCACTGCAACCAGTAAGTTGCAAGTGAAATTGCATGCAATATTGCAACGTGTAAAGGTGCCCTTAGTTGTGGTCAGCCACAGCTCTGCAACTGAGCTGAGAGAAGACGACAACTGCAGGAGCAACTGTGTTTGTAATGAGGCAAAGTTCAGCTCTGTTGTACTGTGTTACTTGTAATCACACACAGCTCTGCAGCGAGATCAGGAGAGCAGACTGTCAGTCATGACATGTCTCGCACTGATAATGCCTCCTCCATACATTCACACTAAGGTCTGCAGGCAGATTTTCCTGAAGATCTATATCCGGCTCATTTTCATATGAAGAAATACATGGATTTCTCTGCAATAAGACATAGGATCACAGATATCAAGGTATCATTTTATTCAATTTTCTCTGACCTACATGTCCGTATAGATGGCTTTCAAACTAAAGAAAACCAAAGTAGCCAATTTCAAATCACATCAATCATTTTAGCTTGAAGATGGGAGGACTTCATCACCTGGAAGAAAGTTGGTCGTCTAAAATTTTAGGCCGGATTCACATCATGGCAAGATAAGGTCTGGGGCTGTCCGGTGTGAATTTTGAGGCAGAATCCGGTCCGATTTGCAGCCGGATTCCACATATCGCAGCCACAGCTGCTGAAATTTCAAGATTGCAGCTAGCGGGGAACTAGCCGTGGTCCTGAAATCTCTGCAGGGGACACCTCATGGTGCTGAAGTTTAGCAGCGATCGCTGCTAAACTCCAGCAGCCGGCGTCTGGCTCCCAGATCCAATTTTATGTCGGATTTGGCGCCATAGACCCCTATGTTAGGATGGCACC